>ONZH01022241.1:0-41000 GCA_900303285.1 Rhinella marina | reverse complement strand
CCCAAGTGCAGTCGCAAAAAACCATCAAGCGCTACAAAGAAACTGGCTCACATGAGGACCGCCACAGGAAAGGAAGACCAAGAGTCACCTGCGGAGGATAAGTTCATCCGAGTTACCAGCCTTAGAAATCGCAGGTAAACAGCAGCTCAGATTAGAGACCAGGTCAATGCCACACAGAGTTCTAGCAGCAGACACATCTCTACAACAACTGTTAAGAGCAGACTGTGTGCAGCAGGCCTTCATGGTAAAATAGCAGCTAGGAAACCACTGCTAAGGACAGGCAACAAGCAGAAGAGACTTGTTTGGGCTAAAGAACACAAGGAATGGACATTAGACCAGTGGAAATCTGTTTTTGGTCTGATGAGTCCAGATTTGAGATCTTTGGTTCCAACCACCGTGTCTTTGTGCGACGCAGAAAAGGTGAACGGATGGACTCTACATGCCTGGTTCCCACCGTGAAGCATGGAGGAGGAGGTGTGATGGTGTGGGGGTGCTTTGCTGGTGACACTGTTGGGGAGTTATTCAAAATTGAAGGCATACTGAACCAGCATGGCTACCACAGCATCTTGCAGCGGCATGCTATTCCATCCGGTTTGCGTTTAGTTGGACCATCATTTATTTATCAACAGGACAATGACCCCAAACACACCTCCAGGCTGTGTAAGGGCTATTTGACCAAGAAGGAGAGTGATGGGGTGCTACGCCAGATGACCTGGCCTCCACAGTCACCAGACCTGAACCCAATCGAGATGGTTTTGGGTGAGCTGGACCACAGAGTGAAGGCAAAAGGGCCAACAAGTGCTAAGCATCTCTGGGAACTCCTTCAAGACTGTTGGAATACCATTTCAGGTGACTACCTCTTGAAGCTCATCAAGAGAATGCCAAGAGTGTGCAAAGCAGTCATCAAAGCAAAAGGTGGCTACTTTGAAGAACCTAGAATATAAGACATATTTTCAGTTGTTTCACACTTTTTTGTTAAGTATATAATTCCACATGTGTTAATTCATAGTTTTGATGCCTTCAGTGTGAATCTACAATTTTCATAGTCATGAAAATACAGAAAACTCTTTGAATGAGAAGGTATGTCCAAACTTTTGGTCTGTACTGTATATTACACACCCACACAACTACTGTTAAGCACCTGAAAATGGACCGGGCAGAGACAGGGGTGTATAGTGAAGGTGACACCTGTGTCTGGATGGTGGACAACGACACTGTGAACACTGCTCATGCTTGTCAACGGATCAAATTATGCCTTTCTGCTGGTGATCTGTCTGGTCTGTAGAACGCTCACTTAGTGTCCCCTTCTCAGTAGTTATGCCTCCTTAGTGACACCACACAGTAATTGTGCCCTCTTAATGCCCCCACACAGTAAAATACCACTTTGGTGCCCAACAAATTAGAATGCCCCCTTTAATGCTTCCTTACAGTAGTATTCCCGCTTTAGTGCCTGTACATATTAGAATGCCCTTTTTAGTGCCCCAACATAATAGAAATTCCCCTTTAGTGCCCCTTTACAGTAGAATGCCCCCTTTAGTGCCCCCACACAGTAAAATGCCCACTTTAGGCCCCTGTACAGTAGAATGCCCCTTTTAGTGCCCCCACAGAGTAGACTGCCTCTTTAATGCTTCCTTACAATAGAATACCTCCCTTATTGCCCCAACACAATAGAAATCCCCCTTTAAAGGGTTTCTATCACCAAAATTTACCATATTAAACATAATGACATTTCCAATGCGAAAATGTCATCTCATGCTTAATATGTTAATTACTTTATTGTCTGTTGCCCCCAATTTTGTACAAAAAGTAACTTTTATTATATGTAAATTAGCCTCCTAGGAGCGGGGGGGGCGCTAACCCTGCTCCTAGAGGCGCCGTTTTGCCCACCTTCTTTTTCTTGATTTACAGGGCCAGGCAGCTTGCTCCATCCGCTGCCGGCCCTGTCCGATCCTAATCCTGCACCTGCACCGTGCGTCCTTCGTTCAGCGCAGGCGCAGTGAGTGTAGCAGTCTCCCGGCTTCCTCACTGCGCCTGCACCGACTACGTCAGAGTACACCCGGAAGAGAAGTCGGCACAGGCACAGTGAGGAAGCCGGAAGCCTGCTCCTAGGAGGCTAATTTACTAATATAATAAAAGTTACTTTTTCTACAAAATGGGGGAACAGAGAATAAAATAATTTACATATTAAGCATGAGATGACATTTTCGCATTGGAAATGTCATTCTGTTTAATATGGTAAATTTTGGTGACAGAAACCCTTTAATGCCCCCTTACAGTAGAATGCCACCTTTAGTACCTCCACACAGTAGACTGCCCCTCTAGTGCCCCCACAGAGTAGACTGCCCCTTTAGTGCCCCTTTACAGTAGAATGCCCCCTTTAGTGCCCCCACACAGTAAAATACCCACTTTAGGCCCCTGTACAGTAGAATGCCCCATTTAGTGCCCTCACAGAGTAGACTGCCTCTTTAATGTTTCCTTAAAGTAGAATCCCCCTTTAGTGCCTTCACACAATAGAATGCCTCCCTTAGTGCTCCCACACAATAGAAATCCCCTTTTAGTGCCTCCTTACAGTAGAATGCCCCCTTTAGTACTTTCGCACAGTAGAATTCCCCCTTTAGTGCCCCTACAGAGTAGTCTGCCCCTTTAGTGCCCCCATACAGTAGAATGCCGCCTTTAGGGTCACCACACAGTAGAATGACCCATTTAGTGACCACACAAAGTAGACTGCCCCTTTAATGACTCTCTACAGTAAATGCCCCTTAAGTGCCTCCACCGAGTAGAAATCCCCCTTTAGTGCCCCCTTACAGTAGAATGCCCCCTTTAGTGCTCCCACACAGCCGAATGCCCCTTTTAGTGCCCCCACAGAGTAGACTGCCCCTTTAGTACCCCTTTAAAGTGAAATCTCCCCTTTAGTGTCCCCCAAAACAGTAGAATGCCCCTTTTAGTGCACTCACACAGCAGTTATGCCCCCTTAGTGCCACCACACAGTAGTTGTGCCCCTTTAATGCCCCCCACAGTAAAATTCCCCCTTTGTGCCCCCTTCACAGTAGTTATGCCCTGTTAGAGCTCACATAAAGTAGTTATACCTCCTTAGAACCACCACAGAGTAGTTGTCCCCCCTACACAGTAAAATGCCATCTTTCAGTGGCCCAAATCCAAGGCAGTTGGGATGGGGATGTGGCAGTAGGATGTCCTACACATATTTCTGAGCTATTAGTGTCCCTCATATCACTACTAGGGATGACCAACTGTCTTATGCGATGGCTCCCCAGATAATCACACCAGCAGTTGGGCAGTGTGTCTCGCTCCACAGCAAAGGCAGATTGAAGAGCTCACCACAAGGCCTCCATACTCGAACCTGACCATTGTTGGATCCCAAACAGAACCAGGATTTATCAATGACAAGACACTAATGGACATTGTGGCACCAAACTTCCCTCTGCGATGCACCTAGAAATGGACTGAGCAGAGACAGGGGTGTGTAATGAAGATGCCATCTGTATTTGGATAGTAGAAAAAAAAAACCTAGATGCTGCTCATGCTTGTGAGCAGATCAAATGATGCCTCTCTGCTGGGGGTCTTTTTGGACCATCCAGAGCCTGTGCATGAGCCCTCACACAACCACTGCGCCCAACACCTTCTAACAGCTAGGTCAGAACGGCCTAATTGGTGGGCAGTTTGTCAGAATGACTATCCTCCTACTCTTAGTCCAATGATGCTCTCCCTTGGGCCAAGGAAGTGTTGCAGTCTGGTGGAGACGTTCCTGGGAAACATTGCTCAGCTGGGCACAATGTCTTCCAGTGCTTTGTAGAGGCATGTCTAGCAGTCAACGATCTCTCACCAAGAGGTACACTACCCAAAAGTGGTCTCTGAGAACCTCTTTATGGGGCATGGGGGAGCACTTTTATGCCCTCTTGTGGCAAGACACAGCGTCTAATCAGACCACACCTGTAATCCTTTACATATCTGCCTTACTGCATGCCAAGTTTTGCAGGAATCTGACATTTTTATCAGGGTGTATATTTTTTTTTGTCCATGAGTGTATATCTAGATATTTAGCACTAGCTAGTTTTGTAATGCTCTGTACTGTTTCTCTGCAGACATAATGGACACCCTCCAATCCTATAAAGGCTATCTTCTCTTGAGGCACATCATGGTTCTGGGGCTCCTGCCTGAGAGCAGTTGGGGTGCCCATGATGTTAAGTGTTTGTATGGGTGCAAGACAGGGCGCGTAGAGTGCAACGGTCATCATATTGTGCAAGAGTCAGCAACCAGGCCAAGTTTAACAGAATAAACATCTCTCTTTATTGTAGTGCCAAATGGGAGTTGTAATACATCCAACGATAGCAAAAGCACAGTTCCCGCAATATGCAGTGCAAATCTCCCCAGAGGCGTACATGACCAAGTGTGAACATTGTCTTAACAGTATTCTCCTCATTGCAGTAAAGTCTAAATAGCTTAGGTAGCAGGTTACCTTACTGACTCCAATGCTCAGCCATGCAGATTCCTTCCTTCCCTCCCTGTAGAAAAATGGTGAGGTCTTTCGCTCACGGGATAATCTGATTCTTTGGAACCTTGATGGTCAAGTACACTACCCAAAAGTAGCCTCTGAGAACCTTTTTATAGGGCATGGGGGAGCACTTTTACGTCCTTTTGTGGCATGACACAGCGTCTAATCAGACCACACCTGCCTCACGGCATGCCAAGTTTTACAGCAGTCCGACATTTGTATCAGGGTGCATATTTTTTTGTCCATGAGTGTATATGTAGATATTTAGTATAGGCACTAAAATGTATCTTGCAATAGTGCCCACCTAAAGGCTGTTTGATTCTCTTCCATTTTGTTTCCTGGTGAGCCTCATTTACCATTGGAACTTAAACAAGGTAACAGATTAAACAAGTTGTATAGTAAATGTTTTTGGTGTTCAGTAATCAATATAAGTAGTATAAAATAATAGTGGTGTTTAATTTACTAAAGAATAAGAATAATAAGAATAATAAAAAATTATATTAACAGCAGCATGTCATCTGTATGCAATATGTATTCCTCTTGTTTATGTCGCTAAATTCCATATCTCAAACACATTAACACTTAAAGAGGTTGCTCCACGAAACATTTTACATTGTTCAAACCAAGACCTGGATCTGTATACTTTTGTAATTGCATGTAAATAAAAATATGTATAGGCACAAAATGTATCTGCATAGTGCCACCTGCTGTTTGTTCTCTTCCTTATTTCGCCGCCCACCTCACTAAGGTGGTCACACACACTCAGTTCGAATCTTCATCTGCCACCAGCCATATCTACTGTTAGAAGCTGTGGAAGTTACAGGGAGAGAACTGCAACAGAAAGAGCATGCTCCCTGAGAAAGGACACATACCTGAACTGGCAGCCTGAAGAGAATCGAGCAGAACAATTGGAAGCCATGAATGGGGAGATTTTTGAATCCAAGTGAGGTGCAGGGCTGGTTCTAACTTTGTTAGAAAGATGTTGATACATACTATATGATAACCACTTATCATCTATCACAGGGGCGTAGCTATCAGGGAAGCAGGGGAAGCAGCTGCTTCGGGGCCGAGCTTAGAAGGGGCTCTGGAGCAGTAGCAGGGGTGTCAGCCAGAAGCAGCAGGCAGCGTATAGTGGAGGGCCGCATTGAAGCTAACAGCAGCTCTTGTCAGCAGCAGCCTATACCATACCTCCCAAGTGTCCCTCTTTTGGAGGGACAGTCCCTCTTTTTGACCCAAGTCCCTCTGTCCCTCTTTTATCCTTAAATGTCCCTCTTTTTGACCTGGAGGATTAATGCATAAATGTGCATTAATAAATTTACTAAATTGCTCCTTACTAAAGTTTCTGTATGGTTTCTATCTATAAATTAGACCAGAACTTCATAATTTGGTGCGATTTGGACCTTAAAATATCTATAATCTGATGATTTATGTGTTAATATTTATATGGACAATGAAGCGCAAGAAAAATATTGCCTCAGGGGCTCTAGTAATTATGCTTTGGGCGGAGTTAGAGGCGTGGCCTAGTATGAAAAAAACTGCTGTGATGCGCACCGCACACATTGTCCCTCTTTGCAATTTTCAAAAGTTGGGAGGTATGCTATACTGCTACCTTCAAAAAATCTCCCTGGAGCTCCCTTAAAAACTCCCTCTCCCAAGTTTGCTGTTGTTCACTTACATATTACGGCAGTAGTGCTCTGTGCTCTGCTGTCAATGTCTAGTCGGGACGAGAGTGAGTGGGGGAGGAGGCCTGCACTGCTCTCTGAAGAGGAGAAACCCAACCATGTGCTCAGGGTTTTATCAACTCTTCTCGATCCTCCACAGCCTGACAAATCCATCTAAGGCTACTTTCACACTAGCGTTTTGGAATTCCGGTATTGAGCTCCGTCATAGGGGCTCAATACCAGAATAAAACGCTTCAGTTTTGTCCCCATTCATTGTCAATGGTGACAAAACTGAACTGAAGACAACTGAATGCTCCTGAAAGCATTCCGTTCAGTCTTCAGACATTAGAGAAAACCGTAATGTGCTGCGGTTTGCTCTCCGTACTAGTTATCCGCACCTAAACAGATCCGGAATGACCCCCAATGCAAGTCAATGGGAACGGATTTGTTTGGTGTGGACACACTTGTAAACGGATCCGTTCCCCATTGACTTTCAATAGAGGTTATTCCCGCCGGATCTGTTTAAAAGAAGCTAAAGATAATACAACCAGATCCGGAATTACGGATCAACATGGTTGTATTATTCTGTACGGATCCGGCGGGTCCCTTCACCCGCCGGATCCGTACTAAGGCTAGTGTGAAAGTAGCTTAACCTGCTTACAAGGCAAGTGTATGTATGTGAAAGGTGTGTGATTATCTGTCATCTATTATCTATCTATTATCTATCAACTATCTATCTAAATCTATGGTATCTATCTATCATCTATCTATGGTATCTCTCTATCCATCTATGGTATCTATTATCTATCTATTTATTATCGATCTCATATCTATCTATTCATCTATAGATATCTAATATCTATATCTATCGTGTATAACAGAACCTAGTTATCTTGCCTGTGGAGGCTTTTGGTGGAAATTCCAATGCATAAAATGCATATGTGAAATGAGAAACAGGCCTAAGCCTATATAATGAATGTATGTGTGTATTTATACATTCAGCCCCATACCAAGGATGCATAGCTGAAGTGCACTACCTAGTGGACGCTATTCCTGTGGTTGTTTGAAATTGGTTATGCTATTTTATTCCGTGTATTCAAGTAAGCAACCGTTTCTCCATTTTATTTTCCGTTCTTCTGATCCGTCAGAAGAACAGAAAAAAATGATCCTGTTGCATCAGTTATGCACATTTGGCATCCGTTTGAGCCATTTCTACCTGAGAATCATTTTTTAGATAGAAAGAAAAGTCCTATATGTAGTAATTTTTTCCATCTGAAAAAACAGATCTCAGAAATGGCTCAAACTGAAGATACCGTATTTTTCGCTTTATAAGACACACTTTTTCCACCTCAAAACATAGAAGGGGAAATGGCTGTGCATCTTATAAAGTGAATACTAGTAAACGCTTCTATTATGGAAGCGCTCACTAGTATGTATTAGATGCCGGGAGCGGGGGAAACATACTCATCCTCCTGCGCGGCAGCTCTGCTCTGGATCCAGAGCTCCTCTGTCTTCTCCGGCCAGCGCTGCACTGTCCTGACCATGTACAGCGCACTCTGACCTGACTCTGCACACAGTCAGGTGACAGTGCAGCGCCACAAGGAGAAGACAGAGGAGGCACCGGACCTGGAGGGGAGCAGCGGCGTAGGAGAGGTGAGAGAGGTTTTTTATTTTATTCTTATGGGGCTGATGGGGCTAAGTGGGCTGATATGGGGGCAGAGTGGGCTGATATGGGGCTGATCTGAGGTCTGATGGGGGCTGAGTGGGCTCATATGGGGGCACAGTGGACTAATATGGGGCACAGTGGGCTGATCTGAGGTCTGATGGGGCAGAGTGGGCTGATATGGGGGCACAGTGGATTAATATGGGGGCACAGTGGGCTAATATGGGGTCTGATGGGGGCTGAGTGGGCTCATATGGGGGCAGAGTGGATTAATATGGGGCACAGTAGCCTGATCTGAGGTCTGATGGGGGCTGAGTGGGCTGATATGGGGGCTGATATGGTGGCTGAGTGGGCTGATATGGTGGCTGAGTGGGCCGATTTGAGGTCTGATGGGGGCTGAGTGGGCTGATCTGAGGTCTGATGGGGATCTGACATGGAGGGCTGATATGGGGGTCTGATGTAACATAGTAACATAGTAACATAGTTTATAAGGCCGAAAAAAGACATCTGTCCATCCAGTTCGACCTGTTTTCCTACAAGTTGATCCAGAGGAAGGCAAAAAACCAAGCCAATTTTCCTCACTTTAGGGGAAAAAAATTCCTTCCCGACTCCAATCAGGCAATCAGAATTACTCCCTGGATCAACAACAACCCATATCTAGTAACTATAACCTGTAATATTATTACCCTCCAGAAATACATCCAGGCCCCTCTTGAACTCTTTTACTGAACTTACCATCACCACCTCCTCGGGCAGAGAGTTCCATAGTCTGACTGCTCTTACCGTAAAGAATCCTCTTCTATTTTTGTGAACAAACCTTCTTTCCTCCAGGCGCAGAGGATGTCCCCTCATCATGGTTACTGTCCTTGGGATAAAGAGATCATGGGAGAGATCTCTGTACTGACCCCTGATATATTTATACATAGTTATTAGATCTCCCCTCAGTCGTCTTTTTTCTAACGTGAATAACCCTAATTTTGATAATCTTTCTGGGTCCTGTAGTCCACCCATTCCAGCTATGACTTTAGTTGCCCTCCTCTGAACCCTCTCCAGCTCTGCTCTGTCTGCCTTGTTCACAGGAGCCCAGAACTGTACACAGTACTCCATGTGTGGTCTGACTAGTGATTTGTAAAGTGGCAGGACTATGTTCTCATCACGGGCATCTATGCCCCTTTTGATGCAACCCATTATCTTATTGGCCTTGGCAGCAGCTGTCTGACACTGGTTTCTGCAGCTTAGTTTGCTGTTCACTAAAATTCCTAGGTCCTTTTCCATGTCAGAGTTACCCAATGTTTTACCATTTAGTATGTACTGGTGACTTGCATTATTCCTTCCCATATGCATAACCTTACATTTGTCAGTGTTAAACCTCATCTGCCACTTCTCTGCCCAAGCCTCCAGTCTATCCAGATCCATCTGTAGCAGTGTACTGTCCTCTTCTGTGTTAATTACTTTACACAGTTTAGTGTCATCTGCAAAAATTTATAGCCTTCTACAAGGTCATTAATAAATATATTGAAGAGTGATGTCCTGAAATTTATGAGGGGTCTGATATGAGGATCGGATATGAGGTCTGATACAAAATATTTTATTCTTTTTTTCCTACTCTAAAATCTGGGGTGCATCTTATCATCGGGTGCGTCTTATAAAGCAAAAAATACGGTACATCCTTTTTTTATTTTCTGTTCTTCTCACACAGAAGAACGGAAAATTAAACGGAAATGTAAACTCTCCCTAATTATATTTGTTTTGAGTACTTTTTTGGCATTTTTCTTGTAATTATGGTAACAGACATTTTATTGACATTTTATAGTGTGTATAGCTGTAATATTGTGAAAGGCAGGAGCGTACCTATAGTGGAAGCAGGGGACGCAGCTACTGCAGGAGGACTAAATAGTAAAGGGGCCCCCACAATAGTATTATATACAGTATACAGCATTTCTGTGGGAAACAGTCGGAGTCGCAGCAGGGCCTGGTCTGAGTGAGTGATTTTGACTAGCTGCAGGATTGGGGCTTGCATGGGGGGGTGGAGTTTGTGAAGTCGTTGCCCATGGGGGGGGGGCGTTAAATAATTTGCTGTGGGCCCAGTCAGTTCTAGCTACACCACTGATCTATCAGTATGTTTTTTGGAGTGTGGGAAGAAATCAGAGAAACTCATGAAGAACATATAAATGCCATGCAGCTGTTCCTGTTTGTCAGACAGTATTCTCCACATTGCAGTAAAGTCTAAATAGCTTAGGTAGCAGGTTACCAGGGACCTGCAAGGAGCCCCAAAACTGAACTCCAATCAAGGGGAAATCGAGAGTTTCATGAAAAGGACGCCAGCAACAACGTTTCCAAAATGCAGAGAAACGGATCCTGTTATATCTATGGAGCAGGATCCGTTTATAAAGTCTATATTTTGGAGGGATCCTGACCATTGCGTTTTGGACTGGTAGCATCCAAAACGCAGATGTGAAAGTACCCTAAGATTAGAGATGAGCGAATCATTGAAAAAATTATTCGCCGAACATTCGCCGAACTTTTCCTAAAATTCGTGTATTCGACGAATAGATTTGTTGTATTTGCGTACAAAATATACGTTATTATGTGCTATTAGCGAACATTTGCTCACTAATAACAAGCGTTCATTTACAAAATGTACACAACTTCTTAGAAGACATACGCATGAGCGAACAAATAGCTTACGAATCTCAGTGTACTATTGTCTAAGCTATTACGTAATACGCAGGCACGTACGAGGAGAGGCCGCGGCGTGCACTCCTCAGAGGCAGAGCGAATATTCGAGACACATATATGGTAAATAGTGCAAATACATTATTATAAGCATAATATAAACATTTTAAATATCACCTACCTAGTATGCTCACGGACATGTTTAAGTCTCTTTTCTTCTGACGCTTGTCATAGAACTGGAGCAGAGTCCCAAACTCAGTCGCAATTTGTAATCCACATAGGCAAAATTGTAATCCAAATGGGTAAAAAATAGCAGCAAAGGTTCCTTTTAAAAAACCCTCTTTCGAGGGGCTCCCCAAATAACCTGAAAAGGGGGAAAAAAGGGATGAGGCGCACGTATGCGCAACTTGGATAAAAAAACTTTTTTTTGATGGGGGGGAGTCCTAACAATCCATGGCCATCTGGGTGAGGACAAACGCGGGGCAACAAAACTAAAAACAAGGGCCAACTAGTGCCCACCCTTCAGTCCATGTTGTGGCTCCCATAAAAACTGCTGGAATTACTTAAAGGCCAGCAGGTCCTCCTCACTGCTGCTGGAGCTAAAGGACATGAGAGGGCGCTCCTGCCTCATCATGAAAGCGGCCCTGGCTGCGGCAGCAGACCCCCGCCGACCTCTCAAGGATGGTCTTCTTGGTGACTGGGCTGTCACACTGGCAAAGACAGTGGTAACTTTGGCCCTGCCCATCACTCTGTAGTGGCCAGATCCTCCCGCCGGCATACCAGGTGACAGAATCTCCGGCTGTAACGATAACGGTCTTAACGGTATCGGTGGCGGCAAATCAGGAATCAGGGGTTCCGGCTGATCCTGACCTTGGGATTTCTCTTCAGATCTCAAGGTCTTAAGGTCACAAGCCTCTTCTGCGGCCTGGGCCTCCTCACTTCAGTCTTCCGGGGGCGCTGCAGGAGTAGGTGGTCGCTTTAAGATTTTCACCCCAGTAGCAAAGGGGCCTTGGAGGCTCTTCATGGGGGTATACTCCACGTAATCCCCTGCATGGAGATTGTGGCTTACGGGCGGAAGATACAGCCGCTTAACCGAACGGCGGTTAACATATAATTCCTCCGCCGTCTCCTCATCGCCGATGAAACCGACTCCCCGCTCCACATTGAACCAAATAACGGTTCCCCTTCGGCGCTCCAGCTTAGGGTCACCGGGCCATGGGTGCTCCAACACCTGAACAACCCACTCCTCCACCAGCTTTTTATATTCTCAGAGGGTCTGGGCGTTCCGGGTGACAGCCTCAGGGACCATCAAATTCTGGCATAAGGAGTAGTCCTTGCGCGGCGGAGCGGGAACTCCTGCCGTCTCCGCCTTGTCAGCCAGTGGAGTCACCACCTCAGCAGGCACCTCATCCGACTTCCTGTTGAGTTGTGAGAGATAGATCTCCGGTTCCTTCTCCTCATAGGGGTCGTCTGCCCACAACATGCTTCCCCAGTCAGGACCTCGCTGTCTCGCCTCCATCTTACTCTGCTGACTTGCCACGTCTTCCTCGCACGCAGGAGAAGTGGGCGGAACTACCAGGGAGGAGTCTGCATCGCTTAATAGAATTTGTACGCAACAGCGTGTAGAGTAACTACCAGGGAGGAGTCTACGCAACAGCGTATAGAGTAACTAAATTATACGTAGAATAGCATATAATTTAGCGGACAAACTACATAGCAATGCATACAAAAGCGAAGCGAATCACCTAATATTCGGATTCACTTCGCAACTGAAAAATCCCAAGATTCGATACGAATCAACGAATCGACGAATCGCTTCGCTCATCTCTACCTAAGATGTGTCTCCGCATGCTCATGTAATGTGCGTTCACAATACAGCAGTTACCTCAGAGTGGGTTTGAACAAGAGCAAGCCGACCACCATTACTACATGGCCACGGTGGCCATAACTTGGGGCAACGGCCTGACTGATGTGTGTGGGACAATGGATATACAAATAGGCAAATCTTCTAAATGGTACATTTTATATAAATACATTCTATTAGTAATAATATCGGTATGGCTATATCTAACTCTACAAACTACATTTCTGAGATGGGAATACCCCTTTAAGGATATTAAGCAAGATTTAAGGCACATGCACTCCAGGTCGGAGAGCCTAGAAACAGCCCAAGCGTCCATTATAGACTTTAACACCGAGGTAGCCCACAACCTCAATAACTGTCAGGCTCATGTGAACCATTTGTATTCCTCAATAGAAGACCAAGAAAAACGTGGTTGAAGGAACAATTTGAGGCTAAAGGGTCTTCCTGAATCTGTGACCCCAGACAGGTTGCTTCCCGCCCTCACTTCCATCTTTACTGATTTTCTAGGCCAAAAGTCAGGCCCATAGAGTGCTTCATCCCCTGCCAAAACAGCATGAAGCCCCGAGAGATGTCATATGTAGACTGGTCTATGACACTCCACAAAATGAATCACTTGAGACCATTGCTGGACATTCTTAGGAGCAAGAAAATTAAATACCACTGGCTGTACCCATTTGGCTTCTGATTAACTCTCCTGGCCATAATCTGGTGGTTCGGGCATTAGCTGATATTCAGAGGGTATGTGAAGCCCTAGAGATTGAAGCGCTGGACATCACCAATTGGAACTTTGCCCAAAATATAGCCTCTTTGCCCTCACTCCCAGTGGTCGCACCCTGGACACTGGTGACATCCACCAAACAACAGCGCTTGAAGGCTGCAGCTCGCAGGATGACCCCGAGGAAACTACACCCTGCACAGGAAGGTTTGCCAGACAACATCTGCACCCTCACATTGAGCTGCCTGTATGGAGGTCCTATAATCCCTATAGCTATGCAGGCCCAATGAGGCGGCTATAGGCCATGTGGATGGAAAGTTCCTCCCCCCCATGACCGACTGTCTGGGTCCACAGTTCTGTTATATCTTTACCTTAACGGTTTAATTCCATTTATGCTGTCTGAGAATTCTCTCTCACTGAGAAACATGTTCTTACATTTGTTCTACAGTTTTTTTTCTCCTGCCTACCCTGCCTGTCCACCCCTCCTCTCTTTTCCACTCCTGTCAATTTGATATGACACATATCCTGTACTATGCAGAAAATAGGGTCCCTCATAGGGGGCTACCTTTCTACAGGGGTTTCGATGCTCATCGGTATGAAGTACCCACTGTCTGTTTATATTCTTTATCATTCTTCTTTTTTTCTCTTTTATAGTTTAACTATGGCTACTGCTAAAGTTTGTACTTGTGATGTGAAAGGACTGAACACATCAGCAAAGAGGAGCCAGATATGCAAATTCCTAAACAAGCATAAGATAGGAATAGCTTTGTTACAGGAAACGCACTTCAGACACAAACATATTCCTAGTTTATCACACCTGAGGTACAATCAATGGATTCATAGTACATCCCCCTGATCTGCTTCCAAGGGGGTCAGCATATCCATACACAAGACACTCCCCTTTGCCCTGCGTTCATCCCAAATTGACCCTGATGGGAGATATATCTTTCTCAAGGGGGGGATAGGCTCCCAAATATTTACCTTGGGAAACATATATGCCCCAAACACCCTCCAGATTAATTGGCTGTGTAAGATGTTGCTTCAATTTAGAGATTTTGCAGGGGGACATATTATTTAATATGAGGTGACTTGATTGTAGCAATAGATCCGGCCGTGGATTCCTCCGGCTTCTCGACAGCCATCTCTAAGGTGGCTCTGGACAAGTTGCCGGCACATCCTTAACGGACTCTACCCTGACAGATGTTTGGTGAATGATGCACCCAGTAGATAGAGGCTACTCTTTTTTCTCCCATCTTCATCAGTCATATCACCGGCTGGACTATCTATTTGTCCCATCCCATCAACTGCACCTACGTCACAACTCTGAGATTGGAAATATTATCCTATCTGATCATGACCTGGTTTTCCTAACCTATAACTTGCAGGGATGCCCCAAAACAGCCTATACGTGGTGACTAAACTGCACCCTCCTGAGTGTGGAAACACATGGAAAACAATAAAAGGAGCACTACTTGACTATTTCAAACTGAATGAATCTCCAGAGATCTCCAGAGGCCTGCTCTGGGAGGCTCATAAGCCAGTTATAAGGAGTCAGTTCATAACTTTAGGAGCCCGTGTTAACAAGCTCAGACAAAAGACTATATTAGATTTACAAGAAAAGATTGCACACTTAGAGAGATCCCATAAGCATCAATTATCTTTTGATGTGCTCAGGCACTTAACCCAGGCACGTACAGAACATAAAAACCTTCTTAATGTTAAAACTGCCAAGTTATTTCTTTCCACCCAGTTTAAGTATTATGTGCACAGGAACAAGGCATCCAAACTCTTAATGACACAAATTAAGAAGCTATCAAAACTCCCACTTCACAACTAGTACATAGTGCTGAGCATAAAGCCCAACAGTTTACCAACTATTATAGTGATTTATATAACCTTCAGCCTTGAGCCACTCAGGCTGATAGCAGTGTACTTGATAACTGGCTCTCCTCTCTCTTGCTGCCCTCTATCGCTAACAAGCAAGCTGCACTTTTAACTAGACCTTTCAGTATGACTGACTTCGAGATGGCCCTGAGAGAATCCCCAGTGAATAAATCACCTGGTCCAGATGGAATGCCGATTCTTTACTATAAGTCCTTTTGGGCCATTCTCCTGCCTCGTCTATTGGAAGTGTGTAACGCGGCGCTGGAAGGCTCACCTCTACCAGATGTTATCAGCACATATAACCATAATACCAAAGGAACAGAAAGATCCTACTTAATGTGAGAATTATAGGCCCATCTCATTACTGAATAATGATCTAAAACTATTTGTGAAACTCCTTGCAAATATATTAAAACCATTTCTCCCATCCTTAAATTCCCCCAAACAAGTGGGGTTCATCCTGGGAAGGGAGGGTAAGATGAATACGTCTTGCCTCCTTCACTCACTTCAATATGCGAAAAAAGCATCTACGCCCCTGACCCTACTCAGTACGGATGCGGAGAAAGCTTTTGACCGAGTGGACTGGCTTTTTATGACTAAGGCCCTCCTACGCTTTGGGATCCCATCACGCTTTATTACAACAGCCATGTCCATGTACGATTTCCCCACAGCTCAGGTCTGGGTCAATGGTACACTTTCCCCCATTTTTAACATCAGCAATGGAACTAGGCAGGGATGCCCGTTGTCTCCCCTTATATTTGTTTTAACATTGGAGACAGCTTTACAAACTATCCGACAAGATGAGAGGATAAAAGGAACAACCTTGGGACAGAGACGTAGCTAGGAATGACAGCAAATTTTTGTATGGGCCCCCCAGACACACACACATACATTTCTTCGCAACTCCCTCCTCCCATGCAAGAACAAATTATCACCATTGTACACAATCTTTATCTTATTTGTACGGCTGGTTTATAAAAGATGGGAGGCTACAGCGCATTGTTTCTAAAGAACAACTATAAGTGCTGATACATACAGCACCGGAAACACAGTCCGGGAAACACAGTCCATGTGTCAGACACATCTCCTGGGCCGACCGCAGCTCTCCTGACTGCATCATAGTGATTTATGATCCAGTCAGTTCCTATCTGATCGAGGAGGTTTTGTACTGTGCTCACATAGTGATGCAAATACAGTGGAATAGCCCCACGAGCACAGTTGTGTGGATCAGCACTTACAGTTGTTCTTTAGTACAATACGCTGTAGCCTCCCATCTTTTATAAACCAGCCATACAAATAAGCACAGTTGTGTGAATCAGCCCTAAGTGCACTTGTGGGACCACTGGGCTGTATCAATAGATGTCAGCAAGCGCACGTCATAAGCCGGCTCCTTACTGGCTCAGTGTGGCTGTGTCTACTGATTCTGCTCAGTCGGACTGGTCTTATAAATGTGTCCCCTTCTTTTTTGTGACCCCCATTCAGACCTCAGACTCCAATGCTCAGATCAGAGAAAAAAAAATAAAACCACTCACCTCTCCTGCTCTGGACCTGCCGCTGCTCCTGAGACGCAGCTCTCCTGGTCTTCATACTGCGCTGTGCTGTGACCGAACATCACACAGTGTGAGGTTACAGAGCGTGCTGACGTCCTCACTCTGTGCACAGGACATAGCACAGTGCAGCATGAAGACCAGGAAGCGGTGAGTACAGAGCCTGGTGAGCGCTGCATTCACCGCTCCACTATATTTGCCCCATTAGACGCACTGACATTTTCCCCCCACTTTAGGGGGGCAGTAATAATGAAACATATATATATATATATATATATATATATATATATATATACAAATATATTTATAGAATACATTTATATAGCACATATACATACATACATACATATACATGTATATTTACATATCTACATACATACATGCATGTATACTTACATATCTACATACATATACCTGTATACTTACATATCTACATACATACATACATGTATACTTACATATCTACATACATATATGTATATCCACATACATACATAGAAGTACACTTACCTTTCTGATGACATCAGGCATAGAAGTCCCTGCTCTGATGCTGACTAGGCCTCCCTGTGATGTTGTGTGGGGGAGGGGAACAGAGACTCCGGGACACCAGGGCTGCTAGGAGAGGAGGTGAGTGGAGGATTGAGCAGAGGCACCAGGAAGAAGTGGAGGAGTGTGGAGATGAAGGAGGCAGAAGCAAAACTGGATCAGCAAGAAGTGGAGCAGAAATGGTGGAGGGGATTTCAAGAGATGGGAGACAGGAAAGAAGCAGAGTTGGGGAGGAAGGAGAGGTTACCTAGAAGGGGGAAGCCATATCAGTTGAGCTGGGCTGCTGGCTCCATCCATGTAGTGTCAGTGGCTTTGTTAGCCATAGAGGCAACCTTTGGGGCCCTGGGCTGCAGGCTCCATCAGCTCAGCACCTCTAATAGAGGAAGGAACAGAAGCTGGGAGAACGGAAGCAGTGGGGAAGGTGGCGCCCTCTGGACTATGCAAGGGTATTGCACCCTGTAAGATCGTACAGATAGCAGGAGACTTGCTCTGCTCCGGGCCCCTTATGAGCTGGGGCCCCGAAGCAGCTGCTTCCCTTATAGCTACGCCACTGCCTTGGGATCTACCCACCACCAATTAGCTGCATTCGCAGATAATGTTCTCTTATTTCTTACACACCCATCGGAGGCATTCCCTGCAGTAACATCCATATTAGATTATTTTGGCTTTTTATCTAACTTCAAAATAAATTTTAGTAAGTCCCAGGTCTTAAATGTCACCCTGCCCAACTCAACGGCCCTTGAAGTATCCACATTAAGTATCCACATTAATTACCAAGGTCTCCCCAAACAGATTGAGACGAGCCTACGGATATACCGTATGTCTCCTGGTTTGGACGGAGAGTCCTGCTTAAAACTATAGTCCTCTCTAAAATATTCTACACTATGCAAGTATTACCTATTCCCGTCCCCAAGTTATTCTTTCAAAAACTAAGAACAATTCTATCCTTCTTTCTATAGAAGAAGCTCAGACCCAGCCTTGCTCATAACCATAAAAGGTTCGAATGAGAGATTCGATATCCAGGCTGAAAGTGCTATGAGCCCCATATCCCTTAGATCTGTACTAGTTAGTCCGAAGCCTATCCCAATAGTTACTAGTAAAGTTTACCATTTTCTCACTAAAAATACCCTACGTTACTGGCATGAATGTGGACTGAGGAAAACATTGACATCCGACCTTTTGAATCTTACACAGGTCGTGGATGCCCTCTTGGACTCTCCGCAGGCCTTTAGGGATACCCTCCATACTGATGCTTCCAATATACACTTACCATTATTAGATCTTTGTTCTCAGGGGTCTATGCCTACTACGCCCAAGCTCACTGCCCACCCTCAACTGGGGGGCCTCTCTCTCCTTCCATATCCAGCATCTTATCCACTATCTTAGACCATTCACCTCTACCTTGGCTACCCTTACCGAACATTCCATGTTTGAGAAAATGGCTTTACAGCAGAAAGAACACATTAAAAAGATCTCGACCCTTTACTCTTTGTTTTTGCCTAAGAACATTCTAAATGAGTATTGGTATATACCTAAATGGGAACAAGACCTTAATGTGCAATTCTCTGATGCAATTGCTGTCTTTATCACCTAAGATTTCCAGATGTGTAAAACATCAGGAAAATTATTATAAGGTATTTACAAGGTGGCACTATACGCCTGTTAAGATTAGTGCCCTTTTCCCTGGCAGTGATCCCGCTGCTGGAGGTGTGGGAGTGTGAGGGACTCCTACATTCACATTTGGTGGCAGTGCCCCAAGATCATAGAATTCTGGACGTCCGTGTGTGCGCAGCTCTCTCTAATACGCAATGTTCACCTCCCAGTATCTCCTCAAATTTGCCTATAAGGCCTTATGACAGAAGTGCAAATTCCCACTATTACTAAACATCTAATCCAGATACTACTGGGTGCGGCCCGGATTTTATTGGCTAGTTTCTGGAAACAGACTGAGGCCCCCTCGATTTCACACTGGCAAAACAGAGGATATCAGCTGTACCGTTTTGAGCAATTGGCTCACTGGGTACTCTACACACCAACCAATTTTGCGGTCTTATGGGACCCGTGGAAGAAATACAGAGGTCTAGGATTAGCCGCACAGCTAAGATAGGACCCCACTGTCCTTCCTCCTATACCCCCCCTCCCCTTTCTTACTCCCCCCCCTCCCTATTTCTTTACCCCCTTCTGTTTGGTTAACAAACTTATTCTGATTGGCTGCTTTCTACCCTAATTATACATGACTTTTATTGTGTGTTACTGAGGAAGATCATCTCCTCTTGATGTGTTATGTCTTTAATAGGTCATGTCGACCAATTTTTGTATCTGTTACTTTATCTTATGCTTCTCATAATAAAAATATGTTACAAAAAAAAAACATTTTATCAAGGGCTGAAGGTGTGCTGTACCTATCCCTCCTCAACCTGATGGTTGTAATGTCCTGGATGAGTCTTGGAAGTGGGCTTTTCTCCTGAACCTCCCTTGCGGCACCACAACCAACAATTTTCTTACCTGACATTCCCAATCGCACATCAACCGCCATCATTGTCTCCAGTGAATACCAAAGAGTGCTTCAAGGCAAAAATAAATAAATACATTTCTTTACAGGTATTCTTCTGAGAAGAGTACTGAGAAGATCAAGAAACAAAGCTGACAACTAGTGTTGAGGGAACTTGTGTTTCCAGTTTGGAGTACAAGATTCGGGTTCGGTTTATCTAAGAATTCCGTTTTGGATTCCACTACCACGGACCATAAGTTATGGTCCGCGGTAGCGGAATCCATAATTGGACTCTTAGATAACCCAAACCTTGTACACCGAACTTTAAAAACAAGTTCAGTCAACACTGCAGGCAGCTGCCAAACTACCTTCTTCCACCCAATTGCTAGTAGCCATATAAGCCAACAGTGAAGCAATTACCATTCTTCGTAAGCTTCCAAGCATGTCTTGTTTCCCTGGTAATGGACCCTAAGGAGTTCCTGCAGGCTGTTCCAGAGCAACCTGCCCGAGCTCTCTGAATCCGGCATTGCTGGACGTTACCATAATGCTAGCAGCCCCTGTTAACTATAATGGGGTACAGCAAAGGTACAGCTGCTACTTGGCAAATATATAGGGATTCAGTGTAAGACACTTATGAGAAACTTTAGAGATTCAGTGCCACTGGAGTTTCCATAGTGCAGTCCCAGTAATCACTTTTTTCCCTGACTTAAGGATGAGGAAGGAGCGGATATGAGAAATGTTTTTTTTTTAGGTGGAGACGGCAGCATGGGGTAAAATATTAGATGCATACCTCCCAACAATCCCGGATCCAGCTGGACAGTCCCGGATTTCAGTGGCTGTCCCGCTGTCCTGGTACAGGGGAGGTATGTCCCCCCTTTCTGGCAGCGGTCCCTGCTTCCATAGGAAGCAAGCAGAGACAGTTGCCTGTATTATGATGAAGCAGAGAGGCAGCATCGGCTCCCTGCTGCATTATTCCTCCTCCCCGCCGGCTCTCCACACATCTGGTCTGTGCTGGGCGCACAATGTGGGCTTATTACTGGGGGACACAGGTGGGCATATTACTGGGGTACAATGTGGGCCTATTACTGAGGACACAGCTGGGCATCTTACTGGGGGCAAATAACAGGGCATATTAATGGGGGCACAGCTGGGCATATTACTGGGGACACGTAACAGGACATATTACTGGGGGCACATAACAGGGCATATTACTTGGGGTATAGCTGGACATATTACTGGGGGCACATAACAGGGCATATTACTGGGGGCACATAACAGGGCATATTACTGGAGGCACATAACAGGGCATATTACTTGGGGCACAGCTGGGCATGTTACTGGGGGGCACATAACAGGGCATATTACTGGGGGCACATAACAGGGCATATTACTGGGGGCACAGCTTGGCATATTACTGGGGGCACAATGTGGGAATATTACTGAGGGGCACAATGTGGGCATAATACTGGGGGCACAATGTGTAATCACAGAAATAGCCTCTAAAACATAACCTTTAATAATATATGCAATTAAGAAGAGACTATATAAAATCTCACAGGGTATATGCAATATACCAAAATAAAGTCGATTCACCCAGGTGTCACTTGTCATAAACAAAAGGATGGGTCACCCATCCTTTTGTTTATGACAAGTGACACCTGGGTGAACCGACTTTATTTTGGTATATTGCATATACCCTGTGAGATTTTATATAGTCTCTTCTTAATTGCATATATTATTAAAGGTTATGTTTTAGAGGCTATTTCTGTGATTATATATTTTTTGAGCCTCGTTTAGATTGTCATACCTGTCTGACGGTTCATTTGTCAGTACTACTGTGATTCTGGGGGCATATTACTGGGGGGCAGAATGTGGGCATATTACTGGGGGGCACAATGTGGGAATACTACTGGGGGCACAATGTGGGCATATTACTGGGGACCAGCTGGGCATATTACTGGGGACACAGCTGGGCAAATTATTGGGGGCACATAACGGCTTATTACTGGGGGCACATAACAGGGCATATTACTGGGGGCACAGCTGGGCATATTAATGGGGGCACAGCTGGTGGTATTAATGGGGGCACATAACTGGGGAATAATTACTGTGTGGGCCAGTAAGGGGACTGGGTGGGATTAGGAGTATAGTTATGTTTTGGGCAAGAGACGTGGCTTAGTGCTGAAAAAATTTGCAGCGGCGCGCAATGTGTCCCTTTTTGTTCCTTTACAAAGTCGGGAAGTATGTAGATGTGCAGCTTTAATGCCCCTTTCACACGAGCGGGAGACTCGCATGTCTCCCGCAACGCATCTACAGGGCTGGACTCGGCACTGACAGGGATCGCAGAGCATTATTCCTTCCCATCAATCGGCTGTTTGTGCAGTGAAGGAGGCTGTGCATTTACATGCAGTGATCTCCTTCGCTGTATGAAGACTAGGGATTGCTATCCCTCGTCCTCAAAAAGAATCATGGTTTCAGAGCAGCAGATCGCTGTTTAGACCATCGGGTGATCAGCGATACATTTACACGGGCAGAATATCGGGAATGACCGTTCGCAAAAACGGTTGTTTCTGATATTCTGGGCGATTATTGGCTTGTGTAAATGCAGCTTTAACTATATTAAAACTGTTATAAATAAGCCACAGTCAAGTTGTCCAAAAAGTAACATCAAATATGGTGAAACCAGACCAGAAAATCATGGCAAACCACCAATCTGTGGCATTGATCCAAGATCTTGCTGAATCGCCACCTATAGGTCATGAAAATGCCAAGATGAATTAGAAGGTATTAAAAGTAGAAGACTGATGGTTAAGCCAAATACTTGTAGTAGTTTACGCACCAAATAATTATAATAATTATTATAGCACACAATGGGATACTTAGTTCAAATAATATAGCCGTATGTCAGTAAGCATTTAGCACTCATTATTACAAGCAGTGGTTACACCCAGATACAATACAATGTAATTAAGAGCTTATACATATAATATATACAAGTAATGACAACCTAATGGTGAACAGTGTAAACTGATTAAACATTTAGTAACTAAACTACATACTCCATAAAATTGCCATCGTATCTGCCAAACATTAAACTGTAAAACCTGGTCTACCTGGCATTCACTGGGTGACAGAACCTTATAAGCCACAGCGAATAGGCAACATGGCCCTCAAAAAATGAAACCCAGTTCTTATCATGGAATGGAAGCCAACATTCAAAATATCCAGAACAGGTGGTTGTGAAGCAATGTAGCCTGTACCAAATATCTGGTGGCGTGATGATGTCAGCATGCCTGGATGCAAGGGGCTCGATGACTTCATTGGAGCGCCTGTGCTGGAATGAGGGCAATTCAGGCCATGGGATAGACCAGGCCCGTGGTCTGCTTCACAGGCGGAAGCATGGAACGGGAGTGAGGTAAGTAATTTTTTCTGTTACTTTAGGGCCAGCACAGTAGGGGAGTATTATAAGTACAGGGGGCACTACAGATGGACATTAGGAGTACTGGGCAATGCAGGAGGGCATTATAATTATTGGTAGCAATACAGTTGGCATTATAATTACTTAGGACACTATTGAAAGACATCATATGTACTGGGGAAATACAGGGGGGCATTATGACTACTGGGAGCGCTACAGGAAGACATTATAAGCACTGGGGTGCAAAGGGGGCAATATAAGTGCTGGTAGCCATACAGGGGGCATTGTAACTACTGGGGGCACTATTAAAATTATAGTTCCTGGGACAATACACGGGGCATTATAACTACTGAGGCCACTGCAGAGGGACATCATAACTACTATGGAAACTCCAGGGAGACAATAAAACTACTGGAGCTACTAAAGGGGACATCATAAGCTACTGGGGGCACTCTAGGGGGACAATCTCACTGCTAGGAGCACTACAGAGGGACATTGTTAGTACCGGAGCAATACAAATGGGCATTATAACAAGTGGAGCTCTAAAGGGGCCATAATAACTACTGGAGCAATACAGGGGGCATTATAATCACTTGGGCCACTACAGGGGGACATTATAACTACTGGGGGCACAAAAGGGGGAAATTATAACTACTGGGAAACTATAGGGGCATTAGAACTACTTGGGGCACAAGAGAGTTGCCTTATTACTATTGAGGGCTCTACAGGGGACCATAGGGAGAGGCCCTGCTACTACTGGGAACACTCTAGGGGGCTTATTTCTATGGTCACTTTAGGGGCTTATTACTATTGGGGGCACTTTACAGGTTGTTATTGCTACTGGCGGCAATTTAGGGGGCCTTATTGCTACTGAGGGCACTTTTGGAGGCCTTATTGCTATTGGGGGTTCTCTTGGGGGCCTTATTACTACTGACGGCTTTTTGGGGGGTCTTATTACTACTGCAGGCTCTAGAGTGGGACCTTATTACTAGTGGGGGAAACTTTGAGGAGCATTATTACTACTGGGAGTACTGTGGAGGGCATTATTATTGGGAACAATATAGAGGGCACTCTCAGGGAGCATTTTTACTGTAGGGGGCATTATTAGTAATCAGGGTATTCTGATAGAGAATTATAATTGGTAGGACTTTTGAGAGCACTAGAAGCATGGGGAGACTATCTGTATGGTACTGTTATTTCTTCAGTATAGTATTTAGCAGCACTGGGGTGCATAGTGGGCATAGAATTTAGGGTAGCAGCAGGATAACACTGATAGAGCATCAGAAGGGAGAGGATGATGGAAAAGTGATGACTCTAAGATGTCTGTGTGGCAAACTGCAGAGATGCTGACAGAAGAAAGAAGAAAGAAAGACATGCTAAAAGAAGTTGTCATGGTGGTCTGGGCAGAATGGGGAAGATGAGGAAAGAGAACTTGCATAATCAGAGGAGCCATCACTAAATGTATTATGTATATAGTGCTTTATACTTCTGTTTATTTGGCAGTGCTGAATGTAATGTCTATCCAAATTAGCCTCGGCACTGAGGCAGGAGGTGGAAGTTGGAATGGTGAGGGGAACACAAACATATTTCACATTCACCACACAAGTGGATCTGTCTATTTTAAAATACCAGGGCCCTGATTTCAGATACTAATATTATTTTCTTCTGTTTGATAGTGTTCCAATGAAGAGACCCATATAGTATTAATTAATGGCACCACCGAGAAAACTTCAGAAATTAAAAAGCGGATCAATGAAATGTTCAATCAGATAGACCAGAAGATGCCTAAAGTAACTTTTACCCATAAAGACAATACAACTAGTGCTACAAACAGCAGGGTGTTCATTAAAAACCCCCAAAACCGTTACTGTGTCGGGGACCAATTAGTCGTACAGGTTGATGTGTATGATTATCTGGGAAACAGAAAAACCTACGGAGGAGATTATCTAAGAGCTCGAATTTCCGACCCAGATACGAAAGCAGGGTCTTCTGGGAGGATCGAAGATTTTTATAATGGAACGTATCATATTCATTTTACTTTATTTTGGGAAGGTAAAGCGGTGGTGACCGTTTTTCTCATGCACCCAAGTGAAGCAGTTTCTGCCCTCTGGAGGTCGAGGAACAGCTGGTACGGCAACGTAGCTTACTTAGGAAAATTCACCAGTAAAGACAAGGAAATGGTGACAAAGTGTGGATTTGATCTCGATAAAAAAGATGAACTATGTGAATATGCTGACCAGGAACATGAGGAATACTTTTATTGTGTCAAACCTCAGAATTTCAGCTGTGAAACATATACTGAGTTTAAAAATTGGAAAACACTTGCCACCCAGCTATCCAAACTGGAAAACAGTCTCCTTACAAGGTAAGTGACCATTTTATTCCTATAAATAATTTTGCAGGTAGAAAACACACTGAGGCTGCATGTACCGTACATGTGCCATCCGCATTTTGTTGTGGACCCATTGACTTCATTGGGTCCATGGACCATATTTTGAGGACCAGAATAGGACATGTTCTGTTGAATATACATATGGATGAAGATAGCACAAGTCACCCACATGTATGTGCTGTCCACATCCATATGTCTGCACGGTAACCGTATTTTTAGAATCTGTGGTTTTCAGACCACAAAGTAAATACAGTCATATGCTTGAGGCCTAAAAGTGTTATCCACATTGGGGGGCAGTTTGGCCAGAACCCAGTCTCCTTGTCGCCAGACCTCCTCCTCGCTGCTGGGTCCCGGATCCTTCAGCCCCCCCTGCTGCCACTGACGCATTGTGGTCAACACGTGGTTTGATGGGGGTCAAGAGACAGCAGTGCTTCTAGGTGTAACGGCAACGCCCAGTTGCTCCTAGAGGCTCATTTGCATATAATAAAACATCATTTTTTTCAGCAATGTGGGCACACATGAACATGGGACCAACACAGATGCTTCAGCTGCCAAGTGCACATGTAACAGGTCAGCCAGTGTCATAGGTACAAAACTGCTGACAGATGCCCTTTAAGTGGTAATATTACATCTCTGTCCCGCAAGTCCATGCCTTGTTTAATACACAACAATATCCTTCTTGGTTTAGATGCTGTTGACATTGTGCTGTTATTTAGTCTATGATCTACAAGTAAACAGAAACCTTCACTACAAGTGGCCCTCCCAGTGTTACTCCCCCTAGGACATATGATGCACATTAATTATTTGTACCCAGATGCATTTACAGTTGGGGGAAAAAGTATTTAGTCAGCCACCAATTGTGCAAGTTCTCCCACTTAAAAAGATGAGAGAGGCCTGTAATTGACATCATAGGTAGACCTCAACTATGAGAGACAAAATGAGAAAACAAATCCAGAAAATCACATTGTCTGATTTTTAAAGAATTTATTTGCAAATTATGGTGGAAAATAAGTATTTGGTCACCTACAAACAAGCAAGATTTCTGGCTCTCACAGACCAGTAACTTCTTCTTTAAGAAGCTCCTCTGTCCTCCACTCATTACCTGTAGTAATGGCACATGGTTAAACTTGTTATCAGTATAAAAGACACCTGTCCACAACCTCAAACAGTCACACTCCAAACTCCACTATGGTGAAGACCAAAGAGCTGTCGAAGGACACCAGAAACAAAACTGTAGACCTGCATCAGGCTGGGAAGACTGAATCTGCAATAGGCAAGCAGCTTGGTGTGAAGAAATCAACTGTGGGAGCAATAATTAGAAAATGGAAGACATACAAGACCACTGATAATCTCCCCCGATTAGGGGCTCCATGCAAGATCTCACCCCGTGGGGTCAAAATGATTACAAGAACTGGGAGAAAAAAATCTCAGAACCACACGGGGGGAGCTAGTGAATGAACTGCAGAAAGCTGGGACCAACGTAACAAAGGCTACCGTCAGTAACACACTACGCCGCCAGGGACTCAGATCCTGCAGTGCCAGATGTGTCCCCCTGCTTAAGCCAGAACATATCCGGGCCCATCTGAAGTTTGCTAGAGAGCATTTGGATGTTCCAGAAGAGTATTGGGAGAATGTCAAATGGTCAGATGAAACCAAAGTAGAACTGTTTGGTAGAAACACAACTCGTCGTGTTTGGAGGAGAGTGAATGCTGAGTTGCATCTAAAGAACACCATACCTACGGTGAAGCATGGGGGTGGCAACATCATGCTTTGGGGCTGTTTCTCTGCAAAGGGACCAGGACGACTTATTCGTGTACATGAAAAAATGAATGGGGTCGTGTATCGTGAGATTTTGAGTGCAAACCTCCTTCCATCAGCAAGGGCATTGAAGATGAAACGTGGCTGGGTCTTTCGGCATGACAATGATCCCAAGCACACCGTCAGGGCAACGAAGGAGTAGCTTCGTAAGAAGCATTTCAAGGTCCTAGATCTCAACCCCATAGAAAACCTTTGGAGCGAGTTGAAAGTCCGTGTTGCCCAGCGACAGCCCCAATACAATACACTGCTTTAGAGGAGATCTACAAGGAGGAATGAGCCAACATACCAGCAACAGTGTGTGCCAACCTTGTGAAGACTTACAGAAAACGTCTGACCTCTGTCATAGCCAATAAAGGATATATAACAAAGTATTGAGATGAACTTTTGTTATTGACCAAATACTTATTTTCCACCATAATTTGCAAATAAATTCTTTAAAAATTAGACAGTGTGTTTTCTCATTTTGTCTCTCATAGTCATAGTCTACCTATGATGTCAATTACAGTCCTCTCTCATCTTTTTAAGTGGGAGAACTTGCACAATTGGTGGCTGACTAAATACTTTTTTTCCCCACTGTACATTTCTTCATGTTGAATCTCATTTGTCTGGTTGATGCTGAAACATTACAAATCATCTTGTAGTTTATGGACATCTTCCGTACACTCTGTACAAAAATCTTTTGCTGAAATTTAGGAAATGGTTGTTAAATTGTTTGTAAAATTATATTTGCTAAATTAAAATGGATCCAATTTTTTCCATTAGGTCTAATGTCAGAGTGGAGATCCCAGTAAATTTTCAGGCAGTAGATGTTATTCTCTGTAACAGTAAGTATAAACCGATATATCATAATGTGATCTTGGACCATTTCCAGAATGAGAGGGCTCTACAGAGTTGTGAATACACTGCTTTTTTAAATGAATGAAGGGTGGCCGTGCATGCATGGTGTGCCCTCCTACACTTTGCCGGCTCAGTTTACAAGAGGCGGGACATGCACCTATCAGACAATGAAAGCTTATCTTAGCGATATGACCCAATTGTCCGAGATGAAAAATGCCTTTAACAAGTATTTATCAAATACTTTTTGAGATCCATCTTAAAGGGGTTGTCCACTCCTTTCATATTTATATCCTCAGGATAGGCCATCAATATCTGATCGGCAGGATCCACCACCCTGAATCCCGGCAGTTGTGTAGTAACTCCGACCCGGGAAGCAGTCACCGGAACTTCACAGCTGAAGTAAGTGGGAGTAGCACCGGAGTAACCAGCTCTGTCCACTACACCAGTGGCCCCCAACCTTTTTTGCACCAAGGCCCGGTTTCTCACTAGACAATTTCCCCAGGGCCCGGGGGGGGGGGTCGTTGGATGGGGGGGGGGGCGCTGCGGTTGTTGGGGGGCGGAGCATAGTGCCCCCACACAGTAGTTATTCCCCATTAGTGCCCCCAAACAGTAGTTATACCAGCATAGTGCCCCCACACAGTAGTTATAGTAGCATAGTGCTCCCACACAGTAGTTATAGTAGCATAGTGCCCCCACACAGTAGTTATAGTAGCATAGTGCCCCCACACAGTAGTTATAGTGCCATAGTGCCCCCACACAGTAGTTATAGTGCCCATAGTGCCCCCCACACAGTTAGTTATAGTGCCCATAGTGCCCCCACACAGTAGTTATAGTAGCATAGTGCCCCCAACACAGTAGTTATAGTGCCATAGTGCCCCCACACAGTAGTTATAGTGCCCATAGTGCCCCCCACACAGTTAGTTATAGTGCCCATAGTGCCCCCACACAGTAGTTATAGTGCCCATAGTGCCCCACACAGTAGTTATAGTGCCCATAGTGCCCCCACACAGTAGTTATAGTGCCCATAGTGCCCTCACACCGTAGTTATAGTGCCAATAGTGCCCCCACACAGTATAGTGCCCATAGTGCCCCCACACAGTAGTTATAGTACCATAGTGCCCCCACACAGTAGTTATAGTGCCCATAGTGCCCCCCACACAGTAGTTATAGTGCCCAGCAATAGTGCCCCCCCACAGTAGTTATAGTAGCATAGTGCCCCAACACAGTAGTTATAGTGCCCATAGTGCCCCCACACAGTAGTTATAGTGCCCATAGTGCCCCCACACAGTAGTTATAGTGCCCATAGTGCTCCTCTTCCTTCAGTTTTGTACAATAAAAAAACAAACACTTATACTTACCTCCATCAGCCTGGCAGCGCTGCGATGCAGGCCTCCTCCGGCCTGTGTCCCGCTCTGCACTGCTCAGGCGGCGCGATGACGTCATCGCACCGCCTGAGCTGGCCTCTGATAGGCTGCAGGCCTAGTGCCTGTAGCCTATCAGAGGAACGGTCAGGGGAGACGCCTCTCCCTCCCCTGCCCCACCGCAGCACAGGCATCTGTATCGCCGTCCTGAGGACGGCGATACAGATGACTATGGAGATGAGCGCTTCCACAATGGAAGCGCTTATCTCCTTGTCCCCTGCCACCGCCGCAGCCCGGCAGACATCGATTCAGGGCCCGGTCCTGGGCCGCGGCCCGGTGGTTGGGGACCGCTGCACTACACAATGGATGGAGCTTTGTATCTAATCAGATACTGATGATCAAAGGGACTGGACAATTCCTTTAAGGCTACTTCCACACTAGCGTTATGGAATTCCGGTATTGAGCTCCATGATAGGGGCTCAATACCGGAATAAAACGCTTCAGTTTTGTCCCCATTCATTGTCAATGGGGACAAAACTGAACTGAAGACAAATGAATGCTCCTGAAAGCATTCCGTTCAGTCTTCAGACCATAGAGCAAACCGCAACATGTTGCGGTTTGCTCTCCGTACTAGTTATCCGCACCTAAACGGATCCGGAATGACCCCCAATGCAAGTCAATGGGGACTGATCCGTTTGGTGTGGACACACTTGTAAACGGATCCGTCCTCCTTTGACTTTCAATAGAGGTTATTCCGGATCCGTTTAAAAGATAATACAACCAGATCCGGAATTACGGATGCTCAAGGTTGTATTATTCAGTACGGATTCGGCGGGTCCCTTCACCTACTAACGCTAGTGTGGAAGTAGCCTAAGGCCTTTTTACATGAGTCAATTCACAAGGTAATTATTGTGAATTAATGGTTTATTCCCGATAATTGCCTGATCATTGAGCAGAGATGCTAGCTACATTTTCCCATCTGTATGGGGACGAATGATTACTACTGTATCTACAAAAGATGATCTGCTGGCCATAAATGGTGAGTTTATGTGTCGCAAAAAAAGATATGATCACCCGACGACGAGCGTAAAAACTTGCAAATTCTGCCACAAATTGGCAACTTTATTTTTCTATGTGTGTACACAAGACTAAAACGCCAATAGATGGAGAAGCAGGAACAAGTTTTCTGCCTGTTACAATAGTCCAGTAGTATTATGCTTTATACCCACCTGTGCGGTGCACAGCTACACGGCCACGGAAACAGTGGGCTCAGCGTCTTCACAGTTCAGCTCATTTAGAAAGCACTTCAAAGCCAGTTTTTTCATACGAATGTACAAATTCACTAAATAAAGTATATTATAAAATTTTTCCTTTATGTATTACAAAAAAAAATTAAATGACAGTCACACTTTAAGGCAGCCCAGCCCGTTGGTCGTATTGTCGCTGGTTTTTTGTTTCCTCCCACAATCACAGGGCAGCAGGAGCCAAGACTGAATCCAGAGAGAACAGAGGGCAGGGGTATGGAGACCCTCTTCGGGAGGTAGACCACATGCTATTTTGTAAATGTCCCAAAGGATCAGGGATGCACCACCTGCGGCCCTCAATAAAATTCTGCGCGGCCCCCAACCTTCTGGTAACAGACATGTATGTATGTCTTGTGGCTGCTCACATGTATCTTTCATGTATTCTTCCATTAGACGGGAGTCCTGGAAGTGTAACCAAACATTTATAGTATATACTGTATGTTCAATATGCCATAAAAACAATAGTAATACTGATCAATTAGTAATACCCCTTTAAGTTTTATTTTCGGCCCTTGGGATTCCTTCAGTCTGACAATGTGGCCTCCCCCAACCAGAAAAGGTTGCGCACCCAAGCAATAGACGAATGCTATATTATAATTCAGAAAGCATCAGAACAGGAGCTTTAGAGGATTACCTTTTTTTACAGCATTAACATTTCTTTTAAATTTGTAAAAAAATATATATATATAAATAAAATTCTTTATTTATATTACACATGTATGGCTGCCAGATCCAGATTTACTTAACACTTTTTATGTTCTTATAAAGCTTGTCCCACAAAAAATATTCTACATTTTTCAAGCCAGCACCTGGATCTGAATTCTTTTGCAATTGCATGTAATTAAAAATTTTGTATAGTTATTGAGTTATTCAATAAAATGTTTCTGTATAGTGCCACTTAATTTCTTATATCTTTGTCCTGCTCACTGAGAAGGCCGCACATGCTCAGTTCCATCCTCCAACTGCCTTTTGAGCTGTGATAGGGTGAGAGCTGAGACACACCCCCTGAGCTGTGATAGGGAGAGAATGGGCACACCCCCTGAGCTGTGACAGGGAGAGCATGGACACGCCCCCTTAGCTGCAGCAGAAAAGACACTCCCCTTGAGCTGTCAGCTTGATATAAATCTAGCAGAGCAATGAAGGTGGAGATCTCTGGATCCATGTGAGGTACAGGGCTGGTTCTAGCTTTGTTAGAAAGGTACTGTAATGTACTATATGATCTCAGGTTTTGATTTTTGACATTATCATCATGGGATAACCACTTTAAGTACTGCATGTCTGTGATGATAGAAGGAAGTATTAGCAGTGTCTTCTTTCTATAAAGGCGAACATTTAGAGAAGAAAGAAAACTGCACAACTGGAATGGGCTTAGAATATCCCAGTGGACACGTCATGGCGGATATCTGGTACCCAAAAGGATGCGCAATGAAGACCTATCATAGTATGGAGGAACTGAACACATGTATGAAAGGGAAGTTTTTTTACATGTTTGGAGATTCCACAATGCACCAATGGATGACATACTTTGAAATCAAGTTAAAAAGTAAGTAAAGAAAACACAACATAGACAACATGTAAGGTTCTGTTCACATTGAGAGAAGCCACATGGGTCTACCAGACAGAGCCATTGCCCTACCCACTAAGCCTTAATGTTCCCCTATTAAAGGGAGTCTGTCACCTCCTAGGCCCCTATAAAGTACATAAACATGCCCATAGCACATGTTGTAACAACAGTAATGTTACCTTTGGCGCATTCCTCTCTGTTTTAGAAGTCCCAAAAACGGAGTTTGAAATATATGCAAATGAAACGCCGCAAGTGCCCGGAGGCGGCGTTTAGTGCCTTGGAGCCCGGGCTCCAGTCCTTTTTCACATAAAATCTCCGCCCCCGCTACTGCCTCCGCCCGCCCTGCACCTCATTCGGGTCCTCCTTCTTAGCAGGCAAGATCCCGCGTCTCTCGCCAGGACAGAGCATGCGCACTGCAATGCCCATTTTGGGCACGGCGTCGCCGAACTCAGTGCGCATGCGCCGGTCCAACGGCGCGAAATCCGAATCAAAATGGGCATCGCAGTGTGCATGCCCCGTCCCGGCGAGAGACTGCGCAGGCGCGGGATCTTGCCTGCTAAGAAGGAGGACCCGAATGAGGTGCAGGGCGGGTGGAGGCAGTAGCGGGGGCGGAGATTTTATGTAAAAAAGGACTGGAGCCCGGGCTCCAAGGCACTAAACGCCGCCTCCGGGCACTTGCGGCGATTCATTTGCATATATTTCAAACTCCGTTTTTTGGGACTTCTAAAACAGAGAGGAATGCGCCAAAGGTAACATTACTGTTGTTACAACATGTGCTATGGGCATGTTTATGTACTTTATAGGGGCCTAGGAGGTGACAGACTCCCTTTAAAAGCATAGTTATATTCATTATTATCATCATGATTCACTTATTTCTGGTTAGCATTAGAGGGGCAAAGAAAAAAAAAAAGAGTGCACCAAAAACAGATCTTTAAAAAAAAACGCAGTGTGTGAACTATTCTAAAGAAATCTTTCTGTGTTATGGTCCTGTTCAATTACCTGGCATTATAACAACATTATGTACCAAAATATGCAATATGTTGATTTATAACATCATTTTCACATTTTTATGGTTACTTTCCCAGCACTGAAACTGCTTAACGTCTACGAAAGAGGGTGGGCGCAGAAGCATTTAGGTGTGGACATTGAAAGGAACATACATGTTGTGTGGAAAAGACATGGAAGGCCCTTCGTACATTTGGACTTTGTGTCTCTCAGAGAAGAGCGCTCTATCCCACGTGAAATTGATCTTATTGGAGGCAACGAGCACACCGTGATTGCACTAAACATCGGGGTACACTTCAGACTCTTCCCGGTCCATCACTATATCCGAAGACTCTTCAACATTCGCCGAGCTATCGAACGTCTCTTCCTCAGAAGCCCGGAAACAAAAGTCATCATTAAGACAGAGAATACTAGCGAGATGGCGAACGAGTACGAAGGAATGAGCGATTTCCATGCGTATGTTCACTATTTCATCATGGAAATCATCTTCAAAGATCTCAATGTCGGATTTGTTAATGGATGGGACATGACCACTGCATTTAATACGAATCAAATACATCCGGGAGAACACTATGTAAGAAATGAGGTAAACATGTTGATGACATATATATGTACCTGAACTTTAATACTGTTCCATTTATGTCTAAGGCTATGGACAGCTTTAGGGTTCATGCACACAAACGTATTTTTGGTGGGGTCGGATTCACTTCAATGGGGCCGCAAGAGATTAAGACAGCGCACCCTGTACTGTCCTCATCTGTATGTCTGTTCCGCGACCCTGCAACAAAAATAGACCATGTCCTATTCTTGTCTGTTTTATGGAAAAAGATAGAAAGGTTCTAAAGAGGGCAGGACGTTCCGTTCCACAAAATGTGTAATGCACACGCTCATATCCGTGTTTTACAGACCAGCAAAAATGGCAATGGCTATGTGTATGAGCCTTTAGATCAAACTTTGGTCATAAATCAGGTTAGAAAATTGTTCACGAGAGGAGCAAAGGAAACCAATAGCCAAAAAAGGTCCAAAATTTGTAACAAAAACAGGAGACATGCACACATTAAAAAATAACCTTTACCTTTAACCACAGTCTTTAACACCTTAACGACCTAGGACGAGAATGCTCGTCCTAATATGGCGTTACTTAACGCCCTAGGACGAGCATTCTCGTCCTAGGGTTAAGGTGGCGCTGCTGCTAACCGTCATCTCATCCCGCAAAAAATGAGCCCCTACCCGAGACAATCGCCCAAAAAATAAAAAAACTACAGCTCTCTGACTATGGAGACACTGAAACATGATTTTTTTTGTTTCAAAAATGATATTATTGTGTAAAACTTAAAAAAATAAAAATAAGTATACATGTTAGGTATCGCCACGTGAATGCCTTGAGGGGTGTAGTTTCTAAAATGGGGTCATTTTTGGTTGGTTTCTATGATGGAAGCCTCACAAAGTGACTTCAAACCTGAACTGGTCCTTAAAAAGTGGGTTTTGGAAATTTTGTGAAAAATTTCAAGATTTGCTTCTAAATTTCTAAGCCTTCTAACGTCCCAAAAAAATAAAATGTAATTTTCAAAGTGATCCAAACCTGTAGTAGACACATGGGGAATGTAAAGTCATAACTATTTTTGGAGGCATTACTATGTATTTTAAAAGTAGAGAAATTGACATTTGGAAATTTGCAAATTTTTCTAAATTTTTGGTAAATTTGGTATTTTTCTATAAATAAGAATGAAATATTTTGACTCAAATCTACCACTGTCATGAAGTACAATATGTGACGAGAAAACAATCTCAGAATGGCATGGATAAGTAAAAGCGTTCTAAAGTTATCACCACATAAAGTGAGACATGTCAGATTTGCTAAAAATGGCCTGGTCTTTAAGGTGAAAAATGGCAGGGTCCTTAAGGGGTTAAAGGAGTTATCCAAGACTAACAAATGCTCCCCCATATACTCACACTGAGTCTACTTACCTGGCTCCCTGCTCCCCATGTCGCTCCTGGTCCCCATCCGGTGTCGGGGGGGATGGGGGATCAGCCAATGGCAGGCAGTGACAAGCCTCTCTAGCATCGCAAGTGACGGTTGGGAGTTTTCGATAGATAGACAGAGGACAGGGCTGGCAATACAGCAGAAGGACAGGCAGCAGACAGGCAAAACATAATTAGCGTAGCCCGCATAAAACAGAAGAAAGCAAATAAAATTTAAACCTAGCACAGAACTGAAACAAAATGGGACCTATTGGTAAGGCTTGGAGTTAAGGGGGAGGATCCTTTAAGTATCCTGGAGATACAAGGAATAGGCTGGCATAGAGTAGCATTGGTGCACACTGGCCCTTAAAAAGGAGAAATTCCAGGAGACCGCAATCCCCACAAGCCATGTAGAACAACCACTTTTGAGGCTGAAAATACATAATACATACAATTTTGATGAGGTTTTAAACCAAACTCAAGAGTGGATCCTAAAGAAAAGTGAAATATGAATATTTCATTAACACTTTCCATCCAATCCTGGTTTGGCCAAAGAAGTCTGCATCACAGAAGTGCATCACAACTGCTGTAGTACTAAACAAGCCATACAAGTTCTGTGCAAGTGTGTACGACCCTTAGGGCTCATCCACATGAACATATTTTGTTCCGCTTCCCATCTGTATTTTGTGCGGGTCAAATGCGGAGCCATTCACTTCAAAGGGGCCGCAAAAGATGCAGACAGCACACCGTGTGCTGTCCACATTCATATCTCCACCTCATGACACCTGCAAAAAAATTAAACGTGAACTATTCTAACAGGCAAGGATAGGACTGTTCTATGATGGGCCGATATGCGGAATGCACGTGGCTGGTATCCATGTTTTGTGAACCGAAAAACAGGCTACGGTCTTGGGCATGAGCCCTGATTGACTAAGTTAATACTGACTACTTCATCCCCGAAGCACTTTATCCACTTGAGAGCCGAAACTACTTCTTTTTTCTTCCTCTTTGCATTCAGACGGTCATAGCTTTTTTTTAAAAAAATTTTGTTTGATTTATTATTTTTTGCAGAATGAGTTGTAATTTTTTTAGGTGGAATTTTTTGATACATATACCTTAGCATTTAATTAATATTAATTATTCTTTTGGAAAATGCAGAAAAAAAACTATTTTTTGCAGGTTTTAGTTACCTCCTTTTTACATCATACACCATTCATCATAAATTATGCTATAAATCCATTGTGGAGTTTGTTATAGTTTTAACTATATGAAATATGTGGGTGATATTGAATGTTATAATTATTAAAGTTTATTTATTAAAAAAATTGATGTTTGATTTTTTTAGTCATTATTTTTTTTATTAACATTTCTTTTTTTTACTGCTATAGGATGATTTTTAATTTTGATTATTTTTTTTTTAACTATAACGTACTGACATCTCTCTATAACTACCAGTACATCATCTGGTATATTAAAGGGGTTGTCCGTGTTCAGAGCTGAACCGGAACATTCCCAGAATTTCACCCAAGCAGCCTGCCAGACAAGAGCGTTTCATGCTCCAATGCTCTCTTTTGCCCTGCGCTGAATCGAGCAGGGCAAAGGAATTTTGTCAAGTTCCAGTGACAAACCATGCTATGCCAGGCGGTTGCTTCCGCCCAGCAGTGAGCCCGGTGATGTCACCGGCACTGATGGGCAGGTTTTAGCTCTGCCCTAGCCTGCCAGAGCCAGTGACGTCACTGAGCACACTGCTGGGTGGAAGTCTTCGCCCGGCAGTGTGTTGTTTGTAAATAAGAAAGCCTTTGCCCTGTGCGATCCTGCGCAGGGCAAAGGAGAGCATCGGAGTATGGAGTATGTCCAGGAGTATCGGAGCATCGGAGTATGTCCAGGTTCAGCTCTGAACCCGGGAACCCCTTTAATACTGCATTTGTGCACTAGAGGAGTTGTCCTGGTGATGAACTATAGGTCATGAATATCAGATCGGGGGACGAGGGGGGGGGTTTAAAACCTTTCACACCCGTTGATCAGCTGTTTGTGGACGCTGCGTGATTGAATGAGATTGAGCTGCTCCTAGGCCATGTGACTGATGACCACCAGCCTTCTTCCACTCAGGATAGTCATCAAAATCATATTTGCGCAGTTCTGCCAGGAGTCAGAACTGCGCAAATCTGATTTTGATGACTATCCTGAGGATAGGCCATCGTTATCAAACCCTCAGACAACCCCTTTAAAGGGGGTTTTCCATAATAATTACTTTTAATGTAATGCCAGCAGCTAGCCTTCTGTAAAAGAAATACTTACCTGACTCACTGCCGCTCCCGTCCTCCGAGCCCCTGCCGCTGTGTCCATGTTCTGGTCCCTGAAGTGTTGACATTGATGTTTATATCACCACTGAAGTCAGCCATTGGCTGCAGTGGAGCATGTGACTATGTCCATGCAGCGCAGTATGTAAAAACTCCAGGGACTGGAACATGGACACAACGGAGGCAGAGTGGAGGACCGGACCCATGAGGAGTAGGAAAGTATGAATTTTTTTTTTCAGGAGGCAGGGTGTGGTCATTACATAAAAAAGTAATTATTACTGGAAAACCCCTTTAAGTATCCCCTAACAAGGGAAAATATGTTCAGACAGCACTGTGGTCCTTAATAGACCCAGGGCTGTCTCCCCCTACCAGACGTGGGCCACGATCTAGCTGCTGATGGTTGCTCCTGATAACATCATAACACCTGCTGAAGTGTACGCTCCTCCTGATGCTGCAACTGCCTACCTTCTAGAGATGAGCGAATCATTCAAAAAATTATTCGCCGAACATTCGGCGAACTTTTCCTAAGATTCATATATTCGACGAATAGATTTGTTGTATTTGCGTACAAAATATACGTTATTATGTGCTATTAGCGAACATTCGCGCACTAATAAAAATGAGCGTACAAATAGCTTACGAATCCTCAGCGTACTATTGTCTACACAATTACGTAATACGCAGGCATGCACTCCTCAGAGGCAGAGCGAATATTTGAAAATGGCATCCAGGCGATCCTCATCATTTAGCTCTGAAGAGCTGAAATTCCTGAGGCGGCTGATGGACAGAGCGGATTACGATGGCACACACCGCCATCCAAACCAGCATAAGAAGGAGGTGATCCAGCAGGTGATCCAAGGCCTGCGCCATCGTTTCCACACCGTGCGGACCCCGGGCCAGATCCAGCGGAAATGGTCCGATCTGAAATTCAAATGCCCTGAGCGGCTTAATGAGATCCGCGCAGAGATACGGCAGGGTGAGTAACAAAATATTTGATAACTAAAAACATGTAAAAAAAATAAGTGTACTGTATTGTATATATACCAGCAGTCACTGCGAATAATGAAAAAAGTATAGAAGGACAACGTGGTCGTGCGTAGTGTGCTGCAGTAATTTTGTTTCATGCTAGGCAACTCCTCTAACTCTCGACCCAAACAACTTAAGTGAAGGTATTCTAGTCATTATTGTTAATGGTGCTGGCCGTTCTCCCGTTTGTGTCAGGCAAATGCACTAGTTCGAAAGAAAGTAGCCTTATATGCCCCTTCATAGTTAGCGCTTCCTCCTCCTACACACAGACTCAAAGATGTGCCCATGCTGCAGCTACTGTCAGTGGGCGATATCCAAAGTATTCCTACCGCACCGTGTTAACGATATAAAGAAAGTTATTGCGACGATTACGTTATCTATTGCCATAAATACCTTTTTAGAAGAAAAAAATATGATATAGCCCCCCTCTCACACCCATAATATCTTAATAGTAGTATGTGTTAGTATTAAAAAGAGTCATCATCTAACAATTGTGTACATTTTTATATTGCAGAGCGCCGTCAACGACAGCGTTACCACCGTTGAGGCAGGACGGCCCCTGAAGTACCTGCAGCCTCCAGTAAGTGTAAAACATATTTAATTTATTTTTCATCCAAGCTACTTGGGAGTGCAGCTGCAGTAAGAGCACTAGTGGTTAGGAACGGGATCCTCCAGCCCCAAACTATTCCCATGTAGCTACAACTGTTTATTAGAGTTGAATGTAAGGCTACTTTTACACTAGCGGCAGCCAGATCCAGCAGGTGAAGGGTCCCTCCGGATCCGTGCTGCCGCAGGTACACGTGTGGGGCCGGAACCGCGCTCCAGCCCAAATTCACTGTAATGGGGGTGGGCCGCGGATCTGGCCCCAGCAGAGGCAGCCAGAGCAAAAATACAACATGTAACTGTTGTATTTTCGCTCCGGCTGTCTCTCAGCAGAGGTTAACGTGCTGTGGCTGGATTCGCGGCCCGCCCCCATTAACGTGAATTTGGGCCGGAGCTCGGTTCTGGCCCCACACGTGTACCTGTGGCAGCGCGGATCCGGAGGGACCCTTCACCCGCCGGATCCAGGCTGCCGCTAGTGTAGAAGTAACCTTAGGCCATTATTTCATGATTTTTGACAGCTGCTGCACCACAGAGGAGCCGCTCTCACCGTCCTCCACCCCAGCGAGAGAGGACCCCACCTGCCCCTCCAACACCACCAGTCCAGCTACCAGAGGAAGAAGGTAGGTAAAAAAAAAGTGTAATGGGTGGACCTTCTGTCTTCAAAATATGAGCTAAATGTATGTTTTATCTTTGGTAGCTCCAACCGACAGGGAGCAGTTTTCCCCTGGACCATGGAAAGACCACGCCGTATGGGTGTCCAGTAAGTACTACAAAAGGCTCAGTCAGTACAGAATACATGTCACAGAATAAGTCGCTCCAGTACATTAAAGTTTAGATTTTTTTGTGGGACAACCACTGCAACTCGATCAAAGGCATCAGCCCTCTAATCTAATGGCTGACTTACCATATCCCACTGTCTCTTGTGACATCATCTGCCAGCAGTCATGAGGTGCCTTAACTCTTCCCTCCCCCCTTGCTCCAGAGGCAACAGGGTGGCTGGATTCAAAGTATTACACCTTTGGATACTAACATTGTCAGGCAACAAAATGGAACACTGCATTCTCAAAAGGCGGGCATTAAAAAGATTTTTGGGTTATACCTATATGAGGATAAATGTAATATCATGAGGAGCAGTTAAGTGAGGACAACTGAGGCATGGCCATTCGCTTCTATAGAATACAATCTAAATGTAATAATTTGATAGACCCAGTGCAGGGGGAGTACCAAATTACCAGCCTTTGAAGATGAAAGGCATCCATCTACTACCTCTTCTGTAGGAAGTGGAAGGGGCTAGAGGACAAACAATCATAAAAAACGGCACCAAACATGCATGTCCAAGGTCTGCAATAAGAAACGAGGCCCAAAAAGTGTCCACAGTGCATTCACGTTTCTGGACAAAGGGGTGTCCTCCACAGACTTCTTTCATTCAGAGGTGAGATATATCACCCCAGGAAGGAATGCAGCAAAACTGAAGTTTTGTATTTGACACCTTGCAGTTATGGCGACATGGCTGTAGTATACATACTGGGTGAGTTCTGGGCTCCCTGTGGCAGCATCACCCAAGTATACCTTTTTACCCTTTTGCTTGAAGGCAAACAAATACCAACTGTCTGGATGTAGTGGTACGGAAGAGAAAACATCAGCCAAATTAATTACTTGTGTAGTGAGTAGAGGTAGTGGGAACCTGAGTCAACAAGGTGTGGGAATTGGACACAATAGGGGTATTAAAAACTGTGGCTTCATTGACAGCCCGTAGGCACCTGGTACTGGGTTGGTTTTGCCCTTCTTACTTTTCTTTTTCTTAGGGTACAAAAGAGTGGTAGAAGGGGATACAATCTTTTTCATAAAGTCTC
>ONZH01022240.1:0-10937 GCA_900303285.1 Rhinella marina | reverse complement strand
TAGCACACTCTGCTGGTGTGAACAACACTTCTTCTCCTGGATGGAGGTTGTGAAGGGGGTCTGGTAGACCGGGGCGCTTCACTGCCCGCCGATTCACATAAAAGTCCCGACTCCCGATCCGTCACTATGTCGGTCAGGAAACCATATGCCTTGATTTTATCAAAGACCTTTACTAGGCCACGCCATCGCTCTAATTCTGGCAGCGATTCAGTTGGATACTGAAGCATTTTATTTGTTAGCTTCTCAAAATGTTGCTTGTTAGCATTTACCTTTGCAAAACGGGTCTCCTGCAGTTCTTTCAATAGCTGCTGATGGACAGAATAAGTAGGAACAGCCACCATGGGAGAATCAAATGATGGAGCCACATCCGAGGGCTCAATTCCAAGCATTTCCCAGCGTTTCCTCTGGGCATTCAAGATAACACGAGCGGAGATCTCCTGCGACCGGAGCACTTTTGGGTCCGGTAAGGACTGGTTCGCAAGACTACTGCAGTTCGCCATTTTAAAAATCAACACAATGTCTGATACATCCGCTCTCCACAGCAATCAACGTCACTTCGATAACGCCCGCTAGGTTCTCGCGGCGCTCAAATCTAGGCCCGCCTCCGGGGCCACACCTCACTCAGCATGAACAGTCACTGTCAATCTAGCTCCCAATAGGTGGAGCTCCACAAAAAGGGCGCGAAAAAGGCGCCATTACAGTTCCTTTAAGCAAAAACTACGCAATAGGCCCAACACAACAACAACTGGGCAAAGTCCATGGGGTTAGTCAAAAATAGACTCCGTACAGTCACTTTCACATTATGAAACACATTAAAGCGGCTTTTTCAGCCTACTTACAGGGATTTCTTTCTTGAGCAGTTCCTTGGCTGCTGGTATTTTCAGTATTTGTAATCCGAAAGTCCGATGACATCACAACTGTATCTTGCAAGGTAGATGATGATGCACTGGCACCTCGATCATGTACAAATTCAGCCCAAATGGTAGTTGGTTCCGTACACCAGTATGAATGGCGTTGAGCAACTTGTTGAAGATGAGCTGTATGAAGTTCATCAATAAGATTGGGATTTTCTCCCCCTTTACGGGGATCCCACACTCTCTTTAGCAGGTTTCTTTTGGAATTTCTTCTTCCATATCCTCGAGTTCAGTATCGGAACCCGGGGTTGACAAATCAAGCGGTCCCGGTACAACTTGCTCTGCGGCAGCTAACTTCAGTAGTTCACACAAACGGGGACTGCCGTAATACTTGGGTTCAGTCTCAAGCTTGGGTCTTGGTCTTGAACGTCTTCGCCTACGTAGCATTCCTCCAGAGTATCGCTCTTTCCTTCCTGGGTAGATATTCTGATTTTCTTTATGAGGTTTAGTTGCTGGCGTTCCTGCGCTGATATGGTGGCCTTAACTCTGGGCCCGCAGAGAACGGTTCTCCATCTTGCTTCCTTGCAGGTCTAGCAAGTTCTCTCTTCTGATTCGCCCGCCACCTAGGTTCTTTTGCATAATGGGGGGTGGCGCATGCATTGGGCGACATAATGTAAGTCCATGGTGTCGCAGCAAACAATATTTTTCCCGCTTCTCAAATGGGTGGTGACTTGACTTTCCCGCTTCTGGGGTGATGATGGCGTAGCAAAAATCAACTGTTATGGCGTTCGGGCGCCATTTTGGATGCAATTTACAGCCCATTCACTGACAGCAATCACTTGTAATAAACGTTCAGGTGTCTATCTCAACAATAACACAGTTCTTTAAAATTGCAGTGGGGCTTATTCGCATACTATTCGCATATGGCCGTATGGTTTGAATCCTGTTCGTGACGCCAATTTTCCTGCAGCGGACCGGTACCGCAGGGGGGGAACACGTGAGCTTCAGGGTTATGTCACAGTGTGGTGTTGCCGATGGTTTTTACTCATGGTTCTCCTGACTGCCCCTATACCGGCGTGCAGTTGCGTGGAGGGTGGACACGACTTCCCTTGGGGAACACTCCGTACACAGGACTCCACCGGATGGTCAGATGAGGTGCCCTTGGTGGTAATTTTGACCGTGTCGGTCGGCTGGGTCCTGGTTATTTGCGACGCCAGTGTCTTAAGGTAGACACACCCTTGGTAGCAATAATGAGGCAGTTTAAGATGTAAAATAAACTCTTTACTTTTGCCTTGAGGTTGGATGTCATAAAGGTACAATTTCTTTAGTAGGCAGCAGATGTTACAGATTGGTGTTGTAAGACTTCTAAGACAGTGATTGTAGGTTACTGTAGCTTCATATCCTGTTACTCTTTTAGTTTTCCTTCTAGTCAGTCCCCTGATAAAACTAGTCTGGGCTCTGGATAAAATTAGATTATTATTCCAGGGTATGTTGGCCCTGCACGGCAGGAAACCTGACTGCCCGTTGGGGTTTTAGTAGGTCATTAAATCACAACTTTAGCTTGAAGTTGCTAGGTGCTGTGGAGCTACTCCCAGTCACTATAAGTTTTGCTGACAAAGTCCATGAAGCTGATGAGCTCAGCGTTTACCTTTGACAGGCTTGTAATCCAGTTCATGCCAGTTTCTAGCGGTCAAGAAATTGTAAGTTGCCATCATGGAGCTGTGACATGGCCAGTGTCCAGCAGGAATGGCGGCCTTGGGGTGACTCTCTCCTCCTACACATAGCTTAGGTTGCTTCTGCCTTCCTCTCACATTCTTCTCTAACTGTTTAACCTCCTCCCTATACCATAGAGGGGTATATTTATACGTTACTAGTCAGCACCACCTAGTGGTGGCAACTGGTATTGCTGCCTAGGTTGTTCCTACAACACCTTTATACATGTAAATACAGTTCAAAATGACATAGCTATACAGAGAAAAAGAAACAAGTTTGTAGTGTCCCTTTCACACGAAATGTGGGACACTGCATCGGCAGAGTCTTGTAGAGAAAGGAGAAGCATTGTGAGAGGGAGTCACAGCATTAGTGTGAGCTGAGACATGCTGCAGATGGCAGCCTGTTACTAGAAAGCAGTGGAGGTGAGTGATATTAGCCATTAGGCTTCATTCACACGTCTGTATGTGTTTTGCGGTCCACAAATTGCGGATCCGCAAAAAAAGGATGGCATCCTTGTTTCCGTTTTTTTTGCAGATCCATTGTAACAATGCCTATTCTTGTCGGCAAAAAGGACAAGAATAGGACATGTTCTATCTTTTAAGCGTAACGGAAATACGGACATATGGAAATGAAATGCACACGGAGTACCTTCTGTTTTTTTGTGGACCCATTGAAATGAATGGTTCCGCATACAGTCCACAAAAAAAACGGAACGGACACGGAAACAAAATACAGTCGTGTGAATGAAGCCTTATGGAACACCACCTCTCAGTGAGGATGGATGAAAGACACAGCTGAGCACTGCTGAGGAGTATGAGCTGGAGGATAGGACAAGAAAGAAGCTGCCCCCTGCCACATCCTGACAGCAGCCGAGGTCTCATGGATAGCACACTGACATATTCATTTCTGTGTGGCCATGCATACATCTGTATATATAATGTTGTTTGGAGATCTGCGTGCCCAATCTGCAAATCTTAGTGCTGCTCCAAGTCTTTATAGGCAGGTGATAAAAGCCCTTTCTGTTCATGGGAGAAAATTACAATATTACAAAAACTGCAATCCTTCTGCCACCGTTGAATGGGGAGCCACGTGCCAAAAAAAAATAATACTGTAAGGTCTTGAAAGAGGGCCATGGGCTGGGCCTACAGAGGGTACACGATGCCACACTGACGCAGACAACGGTTCTTTCCCAGCACTTAAAAAAAAGGGACCTGGGAATAAATAAAACACTTTGGTAATAGACAATGAACAAACAGTAATTTTAACACTGCCTAACAGTCATTCGGACTAGTGATGAGCGAAGCGAACTTCGGATTACAGATCCATCTCCATACAGCATTAAAATGAGGTGAAGTCAGTTCTTCTAGAAGTCTCACAAGACTTTGGTGAATAACTTCAGTATTTGATTTTTAAAGTGGAAAACTACTTTAAAACTTGGATCCGAACTCGGCTCCGGTTCCGAGGTACCAGTCTGATCTCCGTACAGCATTAATACAAAGTTTTGATAGAAAAGACTTCAGATCTGTGGTCTGAAGCTAGCTTTGCTCATTACTAAACTTGACCTTTTCCCCAAAATCCTTTAAGCAGCATAGCTGCACCTGTTTCTCCTGGACGAGTTCCTCATTGGGGTGCACCCTAAATACTGAGCAATACTATTTGTAATCCACAAGTAAATGATGTCTTCCCCTTTAAATGCAGCTCTAATCCTTCCTCCAGCTCCCAGTAATGTAACACCCTATGTACAGCCAAGACTCTCCTATGAGAAGAAGGTGTCAGTGTGAGTTCTTTCTGGCTATGCTTTAGCCTGCAGCCCATCTACCGCAATGTAACGCTACTTGATGCTTGATCTTTATGTGCCACTTCAACTGTGTGGTGCAATGTGACATGGCAAAGCCTCCCTTACAGTTCCTTGAGCAGGTTCTTGGTGCTTCTTCATATTTCCTGGTCCCCTCCAGAACCGGACCCTGAAGACATGACACTCCTGAGGTCGTCACCACCAACCTTTTTCCCCTTACAGCACCAGAACCGTGCTGTTGCCAGACTCCACTGTAAATGAGTTCTCTACATAAATAGTCTGTTCTCTACTAAATGATAGAATCAGCACCACTATCCAGAGCATACAGCACCGTTCTCTACATAAATGTTACCCACTACATAAATACAGCACCAGAACCACTTACCAGCACCAGAAGGTAAATAGCACAGGATTCAAATTTTTTAGTTCTCTACAACAGGTTCCTACTACTCAACAGCGCACCAGACATAAATACGCACCAGACACCAGCGTCACAGACACGTAAATGTTCTACATAATATTCTCTACATAAATACAGCACCAGTTCTCTATACCATAGTTCTCTACATAAATGGTAATACACAGTTCTCTACATAAATACAGAACCAGTTTCTCTATAAATACCAAATTCTCACATACACAGAACCAAACTCTTTAAGCAAGAACCAAATTCTCCTAAGTTCTCTACATAAATACAGAGCATAATTCTCTACATAAATACACACAGCCACATAAATACAGCACCAGAACCAAGTTCTCTACATAAATACCAGCACCAAGTTCTACATAAATACTTAAATACAGCACCAGAACCAAGTTCTCTACATAAATACAGCAGAACTACAATAAAAAACACCAGTTCTACATAAATCAGCACCAGAACCAAATTCTCTACATAAATACAGCACCAGAACCAAATTACAAATTCTCTACTTAAATACATAAATACAGCACCAGTTCTCTACATAAATACAGCACCAGTAGCATACACACCAGAACCAAGTTCTCTCTACTATAAATAATTCTACATAAAACAGCACCAGCAAAACCAAGTTCTCTACATAATAACCAAAACATAAAATCACCAGAACCAAGTTCTCTACATAAATAACTACACCAGAACCAAATATTCTCATAAATACAAATTCTAATAAATACAGCACCAGACAACCAGAACCAAATTCTCTACATAAATACAGCACAGAACCAAACCTAAAAACCACCAGTTCTCTACATAAATACCAGCACCAGAACCAAGAACCAAATTCTCTACAAATAATACATAAATAACCAAGCACCAGAACCAAGTTCTCTACATAAATACAGCACCAGCAAATACAGCACCAGTCTCTACACAATCACCAGAACCAAGTTTCTACATAAATACCAGTAACATAAATACAGCACCAGAACACCAGAACCAAATTCTCTACATAAATACAGCAGTTCTCTACATAAATAAGCACAGCAAATACAGCACCAGAACCAAATCTCTCATCAGAACCAAATTCTCTCAAATCTACATAAATACAGCACCAGAACCAAAAATTCTCATACATAAATACAGCACCAGAAACAACCACCAGTTCTCTACATAAATAAACATAAATACAGCACAGTTCTCTACATAAATACACACACCAGTTTTCTACATAAATACAGCACCAGAAACCAAATTCTCTACTAATAGAACCAAATTTCTAATATACAGCACCAGAAACAGCACCAGAACCAAATTCTCTACATAAATGCATCATAAATACCAGAACATAAATACAAGTTCTCTACTTAAATACAGCACCAGATTTTCAAAGTTCAGTACAGATACTATCTGAGTAGTCAGGTCAGCCGTCGCCGACACAACACTACAACACTCATCATACACAGTCAGAATTGAGAGGGGCCATGTGGAATACACAGGGCAACTACTGACTGACTGGGGGTGTTTTAGGTTCTATGGAAATACAGCTAAGGCCCATGCATAATTCTGGTTGTGAAGGGGTTAATGTTAAGGAGTCAGGTGGCTTCCCATGAGGCTATTGGGGATGTGCAATTTAAAGGCCCTCCCCTAAAGGGTTTGGCCTCTGTCTTTACTTGATGTGGTAAGGTAAAGTTGTCCCTCCCTCCCTTTTGTTTCTGTGTTTTAAGTCACAGCTGGCGGTTCTTAATGATGGAGATGACCATGGAGTGTCTCAGGCCCCCGCGGACGCGGGTGAGGGCATTCGACCTCATGGTTTCAACAGGGTTCTGTTTTATAAAAAAAAAAAAAAAAAAGTTAATTAAGTTATAAAGTATAAATTAATAAGGTTTTGTAAGCTGTGGCCGAATCCCACCATTAAAATTATTTAAAGTTGAAAAGTGTTGGTCTGTTTATTATGAGTGGGCATATGATTAGGGGTTAGGCTAGCTCCAGGCAGTCAATCATTTCCATTTAGTGACTTACAGGTGACGTCTCTTCCTGAGTTCTTCCCTATCTGGTTCAGACCACCATGATGACATCTCCCCTCCACAATACAGCTCTGCAGATTTTGCCGAGAAGATCTCTTCAGCTTCACGGTTTACCAACAAATTGGCATCCTGCATACTAACACAAACTAATTTAGTACCACATGCTGTGCCCTGAATATAACAGCAGCATTAGTGCTACACACAGAGCCCCCAATAGTAGTGCCACACACTCTGTGCCCTCGGTATATAGTGCCACATACACTGTGCCCTTTGTATACAGTGCCCTATGCCATCTGAATATAGTGCAACATGCTCTGTGCCCTCTGTATATAGTGCAACACGCTCTGTGCCCTCTGTATATAGTGCCACATGCTCTGTGCCCTCTGTATACAGTGGCATATGCCCTGTGCCCTCTGTATATAGTGCCACATGCTCTGTGCCCTCTGTATGTAGTGCCACATGCTCTGTGCCCTCTGTATATAGTGCCATATGCCCCCTGTATATAGTGCCACATACTCTGTGCCCTCTGTATATAGTGCCACATACTCTGCCCTCTTTATATAGTGCCACATGCTCTGTGCCCTCTCTGCATAGTGCTACATGCTCTTTGCTCTCTGTTTATAGTGCCACACACAGTGACCCTAATGCTAGTGCCACATGCTTGGTGCCCCTTATAAAAAGTGCCTCTTATATGTGCCCCCTTTATGTATTGTGCCTCTTATATGTGCCCCCTTTATGTATAGTGCCTCTTCTGAGTGCCCCCTGAATACAGCGTACACACGCTGTATTATAATACTCGGTAAAAGCTAAAAATGCAGTGGGTGAGACGTCACTGGCTGACGGTCACATGACAAGCTAGATGTAGTGGGTATATATAATATATACAGCAGTGTATATACTATATATCTGTACAAACTGCATCTGTTATACCTCATACCCCACATATCAGTACACTGCTGTATATACTGTATATCTGTACACACTGCTTCTATTATTTCTCATACTTCACATATCAGTACACTGCTGTTTATACTATATGTCTTGTGGTGATGTGTGTAGTAATGTGAGGTGTGGGGTGTGTATCTCGCCTGGTTTGTCAGTTTAGCCAGGTGAGAACTGAAATCCAGAAGTGGTATAGCTTCAGCAAGCATAGTTGCTGGAGCTGGTTTTTGTTTAATGTTGCTTGGGCTGGATTTCTTGGACTGGGAGACAGGTTGGAAGTGGGAGTCTTCCAGTCCACACGCCTTAATCCGTCACAGGTTTTCCATGGCCCCAGGTGAGGCCAGATGGATTAATCAGGCAGGGATAAGTTAACCTGCACTGTGTGTTAGAGAGAGTGTGGGCCCCAGGGAACAGACCTGGAGAGGGCCCGTGTGGTCCCAGCCAGAAGGGCTCGGGGGCCACAAGGCTGAGGAAGCCTGAGGAAGAGAAAGGCTGAGGAAGCCTGAGAAGTTAGAGCCTGTGGTGGCTCTGTGTGGTCTCAGCCACGAGGGCTAAGGGGCCACAAGGCTCAGTGTAGCCTGAAAGTTTGGGGGGCCCAGTGACCTTAGGAGAAGAGGGTCACATGGTCAGAGTCGGGAGGACTGTTGGACCATCTCCCCGCAAAGGTACGGTCGGAGTCACAGCCAGGAGGTTGCTGGACTGAACGGCTGAGGAAGCCACACTTAAAAGCTGTGTGTAAATAGCGTTTGTATTTAGGTGAGTTAGCTGAACTATGTGTAGTCAGAGCCTAGCAGGGCAGGTGTTATTTTGATGGTTTTGTTTCATGCTGGAGCAAAAAGTGTGAAAATAAAGTTGTGTGTACTTGAAAATCCCGTGTTGTGAAGAAGTGTGTGATGGCGACCCCTGAGAGAGGAATCGATCCCTTACAGTCTGTACAAACTGCATCTATTATACCTCATTCCTCATATATCAGTACACTGCTGTATATACTATATATCTGTACACACTGCTTCTATTATACCTCGTACCTCACATATCAGTACACTGCTGTATATACTATATATCTGTACACACTGCATCTATTATACCTCGTACCTCACATATCAGTACACTGCTGTATATACTATATACGTTTACCCACTGCATATATTATACCTTGTACCTGACGTATCAGTACTTTGTGTGTATACTATGTGTCAGGTGTGAGGTATAAAAGATGTAGTGTGTACAGATATATGTGGACAGTCATATATTAGGGTCACTGTGAGGTACGTGAGGTATTGGGGGTTGTAGTTAAGGTTCTGGTCAGTCCGGTCAATTCCGGGCCAATATTAGAGTTAGAGGTCAGTACTGGGGTTAGAGGTCAGTATTGGGGTTAGGGGCCAGTATTAGGTGTAGTATTAGCATAGAGCTACATTCAGATGACCGAAAGTGTTTTACAGTCCCCAAATTATGGATCCGCAAAACACAAATACTGGCCTTATGTGTTCCACATTTTGCGTAACGCACAGTGCCAGCCCTATATAGAAGTGCCTATTTTTGAGGACAAGAATAGGACACATGCTCTATATTTTTTGTGGGCCACGGAACGGAACTACATGAAATGAATGAGTCCGCACCTGTTCCGCAAAATTGTGGAACGGATGCAGACCCAGAAATATGGTCGTCTGAATGCACCCTTAGGGCCAGTATTAGGGTCGGTATCAGTTAGGGGCCAGTATTGGGGTTAGAGGCAGCATTAGGGTACATTCACACGATCGTATTTCCATTCACTTTAATGGGACCGCAAATTCCGTAGTTCGTTCGGCGGCCCTGCAAAAAAAAATAGAGTATGTCCTATTTCTTGACCACAATCGCAGACCGAGAACAGGCATTTCTATCATAGGGCTAGGCATGTGTGTTCCAGAAAATGTGGAACGCACATGGCCAGTATCCGTGTTTTGTGGATCCGCAATTTGTGGACCGCAAACACATATGATCATATGAATGTAGCCTTAGCTGTCAGTATTAGGGTTAGGGGGTCAGTAGTAGAATTAGGGGTCAGTATGGCGTAGTATTAGAGTTAGAGAAAGTATTAGGGGTCAGTATTAGGTTAGCAGTCAATATTAGGGTTAGGGACAGTATTGGAGGCAGTATTAGGGTTAGGGGTCCAAGGTTAGAGTCAGTAACAAGGGTAGGAGTCAGGGGCCAGTATTAGGGGTCAGGGGCCTGTGCTAGGGGTCAATGCAGGGTCAGTATTGGGGGTCAGGGTTAGAGGTAAGACAGGGCCAGTATTGGTGGGGTCAGTCAGTATTAGGGTAAGGCACAAGGGGGCAGTAATAGGGGGGCAGGGGCCAGTATTAGGGTAAGCCAGGGCCAGTATTGGGGGTCAGTAATATGGAGGCAGGGGCCAGTTTTAAGGCTGCATATGGGAGGGCAGTTTATACTTACCTGTCCTAGCGCGGTCCCACGATGCAGACCTGGTTTTATACCTCTGTTAGCATACAGGTTAGGAAAAAAAAGGATACAAAAACTCAGCACACCACGTTCTTGTATCCTGCACAGTCCAGTAAAAAAAACATATTTTTTTTTACAATGGAACAATGGGGAACGGATGCCACTGTATGGTATCAGTCTGAGACATCCGTTTAACATATAATGTTTTTGTATACGTTAAAGGACAGAAAAACCCTAAATGACCCCCTTAAACTGGCTTATGCTTTGCTGCCATCTACTGACCAAAGTGAGATGTTGCAGTAATTATGCAGTTCACAGCATAACAGAATACACATATAAGGTCAATTGCCCCACATCCTTAGAGACTGACCCCCTTACATCTAGCCTCAAGTGCAACAGGCCCCCCAACGGCCGGTCGTGTCTCCGGTTTATAGAAATGCTGAGTGGTGGGGTGCGCCCCCAATAGTTTTCAGTGTGTGTCACTGTGCTCTTACCTGCACTCCCCAGGGTTAGGCACCGAAGCAATAAAGGGGAGAGTAATGGTGGAGGTGGAGAAATAGTCGAGTCCAGACTTTTATAAAGTTCAACAGCTTTACATGAATCAACTTGTATCCAGTCAAGAAGTGATCTTTATCTTGGCTCCAGCAGGTTTTGGCATAAACTGGCAGGCAAACTTGAATAATGTGCTTTCTCTCTCTGCTGTGCTAACTCGGCTTTAGTCTGGTAGATGGACTTTAGTACCTTTCTGG
>ONZH01022239.1:0-23322 GCA_900303285.1 Rhinella marina | reverse complement strand
TTAGTGGGCTGGTGCTGTTCCGGCCAGGAGAGGGAGTTTCTGTTAAGCTACAGTAAGAAGATGAAGCACAAATCAGAACTCTTGCCCCTAAAGAGGATTCCCAGTGAAATTAACTTAAGTACTCAAGTTAATCCTGAAGAAGAGATACAGCTAAACCCAGCATTTGAAGACACTGGTGTGATATGAGGGACTACGACCTGTGTACTAAATTGCAATCATTCAACCTGTGTCCATAATCCTTGCTTGTGCCAGTGAAGATTGCACTCAAAAGCTACTGCTATATAATAAGAACACTTCAGGGCCACTACCACTCCCATCCTCTGCACCTGCTCCTCTGAGTCTCATTGAAGTTGTACAGCCCATAATTATTTTTAAAGGGACAGAATGTCTTAAATACTATAGGTGAAAGAATAAAATTCACATTACCGAGTCCTCATTACCTCCAGAGATCCACACCTCTCTCTTCAGGTCTCTCTTGACACGGAAATGTAACCACCTAGTCAGTCATTGGCTGCCGTGTTGTCCCGCCTCAGCCAGGTATTCTCTGGCTAGTTACATTTTTGTCTCTAAAGGAACCAGGAAGCAGAGAATGTGTAAGGAACATATTACTTTTCTATATTTGTCAAAACCATTTACAACTGTATAACATTATATGTCCCCATTGTGGCTATAAAAGACCTCTGATGAACAATATTTGTTTCATTTTTTTATTATTTTGCCATTTTCCACTGTAACTGCGCCATTCATAAGATCCCAAGTGGACAGACAAAACAGCCCCATGTGGCATCATTTAGTGTAGATCGAATCGAAGCATCCAAAGCAGAATTCGATCAGAAATTTAGGAAAAATTTGAGTTGCCACAAAGCCGAATTTCCTCGTGCTTCGTGGTAACGAACCAGATTTTTTTCTAAAATGGCTGCTGCATGTGTTACAAACTGAAAATAGGAAGCCCAGGTACGTAATATGACCCATAATGCCATACAGCTAACCAGTCAGCAGATAGCCATCCCATATGATGGCACAGCCCTATACAAGCCTGATCCTGTGCGGTCTCCACCATTTCACTGTGAACTGAGCATAGGGAGAGACATGACAAGCAAGTATGCACTTAGCATAGTGTTGCAGAAAGCTTTTAATTGTAGAATATTGGATAGGGAGAGTGTATGGAGAGCATAGGGAGACTGCAGGTACTGTGCAGGTTGAGTGTAATTGCCATGTGCATCTGGTTCACATCCTGCTGCCACAATCTTATTTAATCTGTTAGTTTATATATAGAATTACTGTGCCTTAGTATTAAAGGGGTATTCCAATTATAGACAATTGGGACATATTGCTAGGATATGCCCCCATTGTCTGATTGGTGCAGGTCCCACCACTGGGACCTGCACCTATATCGAAAATGGAGCAGGGAGTGCTGTTCCTGGAGGGCTGTGGATTTCCCGGGGTCTGGCCACCACCAGGCGCAGAATGCGCGGCCACCGCTCCAATTAATTTCTATAGAGCCAACGAAAATAGTCGAGTCAGCACTCGGCTATTTTCAGCCGACCCATAAGCCGACCCCACTCCGTTCTCAATATAGGTGCGGGTCCCAGAAGTGGGAGCCACACCTCTCAGACAATTGGGGCATATACAAGCAATATGCCCTCATTGTCTATGATGGGACAACCTCTTTAAATAGATCGCTGTTTGCATCTTGTTGAACTGCTGACACATTTGCAGTTAATCTGTTACATTATTGATACAGTTACTGTATACTATGGCACAGGCAGTGGCAAAAATGTTGCTGTAGCTGGCACAAATAGCAGCAGAAGAAGGGTTGTTGGTAGCAGCAGTCGCAGCATCAGGCCAGAGCTGCCACTATCATCCAGCGGTCATGTTTTGACCAACAATCTAGCTGTACTGGAATGGTTGACTCACTCTTCAACATCATCTCAGGGGAAAACAGATACATACAGTCAGGAATCGATGGGTTCCTCTGACACCCTGCTTAGTTAGCATGACCCAGGAAGTATCTCTGTACCGTCATCTGTCCTGAATGAGAGGTTCACTGCAGACTCCTCTAGGCATGCAACTACTGATGATAACAGTCGGGTGGCAGCAGATGTTGTGAGAGGTCAGTGATGTGCACAAGATACAGATGAGGGTGACATTATTGAGGAACAAACCAATGTATATGTACTGTAGTTGATTGCACGAAGGAGCCGAATGAAGAGGGGGCATCATCATCATCATCAGGGGGTGAGGGTGGATGCGTGCCCATGAGACAGCAGGGTGGAGGCATGCCTGTGAAACAGCAGGGTGGCAGTGTGTCCATGAGACAATAGGGTGGAGGCAGTGGGAGATCTGAGCCAAATGCGGGAGGGGTACACCATCTGCTACTCAGGAGACTACCTGTGAAAAACCCACTAGCAATGCACAGGTTCATAAAGGCAGCAGCAGGCATGCATTATGCAATAGTGGAGGGAAAATTCCATATTCGGCAGTGTGTGAATTTATCAGCAAGTCGCTGGGGGATGTTAGCATGGTAGTATGTAGAATATGTGGGCAGAAGGTGAGGCGTGGCCAGGGTGCTAATGCTCTGCATCAACACTAGTGTTGACCACGATTAAAGATCCAACTACAAGCTTCTTGCATCTTTAACATATGCAGGAGATTTAATCACTGCAGCTGCAGGTCTAATATATCATGTGCATCATGTTCTACTGCACGGAACACAGATGTTGGAAGTGGACCACACGGGGTCAAATGGAACTTAGCATGAAGGAGTCTCATTGGTTATCGGAATGAAGTACACAAATCGCTCACAAGCTCGACCCAAATTCGTCATAGATAATACGTTCTTTTACCGAAAAAATTAGTCTGCGTCGTTATTACGTTCATTTATGGTCAGAACTTCAACGTTATTACCAGACAAATTGATACACTAACTGGACCTAAATTAATCATTCCACGTTCTGTTAACTAAAATTTTATTCTACGTCACTCTGACAACCATGACACGTTTTAAACAAATTCTACGTCACTGTGCAATGCAATAAAATTTTAACCCATGTGGACCGCCATTACAGCCGGTGCATGTGCCAACGGGCGACATTTTTAAATGCCCAGCTGTCGGCATAAATATACCGTCAGTAGTGTTGATCTAGCACTGTAGTGCTCGGGTGCTCGGGTAGAACACTAGGTGATGCTCGAGTACTCTACAGAGCACCCGAGCACAATGGAAGTCAATGGGAGAACCAGAGCACTAAACCAGGCACCCCCTGCTCTGAAGAGGGGAGGGTGTCTGGTTCATAGGGAAAGGTCAGAAAATGATGGAAACACCACTGAAATGGTTTGCTGATCTGACCATGTAAAACATTAGGGATGAGAGCCTGCTGCTGAGATGACCCTCTAAAACATTAGGCGCGAGTGCCTGCTGCTGATCTGACCATCTAAAAAATATGGGTGAGGGCCTGCTGGTGACCCTCTTAAAAATTATGGGTGAGGGCCTGCTGGTGACTGTCTAAAAGATTATGGGTGAAGGCTTGCTGGTGACCATCTAAAAAATTATGGGTGAGGGCCTACTGGTGACCGTTTAAAAAATTATGGGTGAGGGCCTGCTGGTGACCCTCTAAAAAATTAGGGGTGAGGGCCTGCTGGTGAACCTCTTTTAATTTAAAGGCGAGGGCAGCATAATAAGCAGTTTGATATGATGGAGGAAGAGGACGAGAAGAGGAAGGGGTGCATGGGAATACAGTGTATTCAATACATCCTAAAAGTCACATTTAAAGTTCCTTTATGTTCAGCCGCTTTCCTCTGGTGGAGTAGCGAAGTCAGGGGCAATCCAGGCCTTGTTCATTTTGATAAGCGTCAACCTGTCAGCATTTTCAGTTACAGGCGCTTATCAGTTATTATGCCCCCAGCAGCACTAAATACCCGCTCTGACAAAACGCTGGCAGCAGGGCAGGCCAGCACCTCTAAGGCGTAGAGCGCCAGTTCGTGCCACATGTCCAGCTTAGACACCCAATAATTATAAGGCACAGAGGGATCACTGGGGACGTTGACACGGTCAGCTAGGTACTCCCTCACCATCTTCCAAAACTTTTCCCTCCTTGGGACACTAGGCCGCTCATCAGGGTGAGGGTGCTGGCGGGGTGTCATAAAACTGTCCCAGGCCTTGAAGAGTGTCGCCCTGCCTCTGTTGGAACTGCTGTGTGTTCCCCTCATCTCCCCTCCTCGGGTGCCCAAGGAACTACGTTCTCGGCTACCAGCATAGTTAGCTGGAAATTTGTGGAGCAATTTTTCGACAAGGGCCTTCTGGAATTGCATCATTTTGCTAGTCTTCTCCACCACAGGAATAAGAAATGAGAAGTTCTCTTTGTAGCGGGGGTCGAGAAGGGTGAACAACCAGTAATCGATGTTGGCTAAAATGTGTATAACGCGAGGGTCACGGGAAAGGCAGCATAGCAGGAAGTCAGCCATGTGTGCCAGAGTCCCAACATACAAGGCTTCGCTCTCCTCACCAGAAGGATGACTCTCAATCTCCTCGTCCTCTTCCTCCTCTTCGGCATGGATGGAGTAAACCTGCTATGGGTACTACCCTCTGTAGCGGGGGCAACTGTCTCCTGCTCCTTCTCCTCGTCCTCCTCCTCCAATTCGCGGAAAATCCAATTCGTGAAGAGCGGAAGCTGACTGGAAATTGCAGCTGGTATTCCACTACTGCCCTCTGCTGCTCACAAAGCCTGCCCAACATGTGGAACGTGGAGTTCCAGCACTGCCAGCGCTGCTGCAGCATTGCCAGACCGGCAGAAGCTGTAGGTGACTTTCAGAAATGGGCACACAGGCGGCGCACCTTCACCACTAGCTCAGGCAAATTGGGGTAGGTTTTGAGAAACCGCTGAACCACTAAGTTGAAGACGCGAGCCAGGCATGGTATGTGTGTGAGCTTGCCAAGCTCCAAAGCCGCCACCAAGTTGCGGCCATTATCAGACATAACCATACCTGGCTGTAGGTTGAGTGGCAAGAGCCACAGCTCAGCCTGGTCCCTTATGCCCTGGCACAGCTCTGTGGCGGTGTGCTATTTGTCACCTAAGCAAATAAGTTTCAGCACAGCCGGTTGCCGCTTCCCAACTGCTGTGCTACACTGCTTCCAGCTACTGACTGATGGCTGACTGGTGCTGCAAGATGAGAATTCGGAGGTGGAAGTGGAGGAGGAGGTGGGTGGAAGAGAAGGAGGGGTTGCCACTGCTACTGTAGGTGGTGGCGGAAATCCTGATGGAAGTAGGGCCCGCAATCCTTGGCGTCAGTAGCACCTGTGCCATCCCAGGGTATGACTCGCTCCCAGCCTCCACAACCCAGTGTGCCATCAGGGAAATGTAGCGTCCCCGGCCAAAAGCACTTGTCCATGTGTCCGTTGATCAGGACACGGGTTATGTTTCGGGACATATGCTGGTGTAAGGCCGGGAGGGCACACCGGGCAAAATAGTGGCGGCTGGGGACTGCGTAACGAGGGATAGCCGCTGCCATCAGGCTGCGAAAAGCCTCAGTGTCCACCAGCCTAAACAGCAACATTTCCAGGGCCAACAACTTGGAAAGTTGTGCGTTTAGTGCTATGGCCTGTGGTTGGGTGGCTGGGTATTTGCGCTTGCGTTCAAATGCCTGGGGTAAGGACATCTGTACGCTGCACTGGGACACAGAAGTGGATGTGCTCGCTGATGGTGCTTACAAAGGTCCAGGTGCAGGGCGGGAGGCATCTGGGCCTGCATCTTGGACATCACGTAACATAGGGGAAGAGGAGGCAGTGGTGTGACCCATAGACACTGATCGTGGACCCAGACGTTTAGCCCACCTATTAGGGTGCTTTGCTGCCATGTGGCGGATCATGCTGGTGGTGGTCAGGTTGCTAGTGTTCACGCTCCTGCTCATTTTAGTACGGCACAGGTTGCAAATTTGGCAATTCTTTTATCGTCAGCACTTTCCTCAAAAAAGCGCCAGACTGCAGAACACCTACCCCTTGACAAGGGAGATTGCCGCAAGGGGGTGCTCCGGTGAGCAGTTGTGGGCCTGTTTGATGTGGCCTGCCTTCTCCCTTTTGCCACTCCACTGCCTCTTCCAGCCTGTTGTGGTGCTGTGGATCCCTCTCCCTCTGTACTGCTGTCCTCGCTCGGCTTGCCACCTTCCCAGGTTGGGTCAGCAATTTCATCGTCCACCACCTCCTCTTCCACTTCCTCACTCTGGTACTCCTCCTGACATGTTGACCTAACAAGAACCTGACTTAACTGTGTCTCATCCTCATCATCAACCTCCTGAGACACTAATTGCCCTTGACTTATTGGCAACTGTGTCTCATCATCATCATTCACCTCGTGAGACACTAATTGCCGTTCATCACCATCATCTTCAGACTGTGGATGTTCATGAGTTTGGGAATCATGGCACAACATCTCCTCATGTCCCTCTTCAAGCGGGTTTGGCAAGGGGCCCAAATCAAGGAATGGCGATGAAAAAAAGCTCCTCGGAATATTGTTTGCCCAGACTCTCCATGGTGGGAGGAAGGAGGATCAGGGTGAGGATTCTGTTGACCAGACTTTTGGCTACTGAGACTGGACTTTGTGGAAGAGAGGGTGGTGCTTAACCGACTGGAAGCATTATCTGCTGCAATCCAACCGACTACCTGGTCACACTGGTGTGGCGTCAAGAGTCTTGTGCCGCCCTGCAAACTGGGACATGAGGCTAGGAGTTTTGGATGACTTTGTTTCTTGTGCTATGCCAGCAGGCACAGTTTCACCGCACCCAGAGCCATGGCATCTGCGTGCACCACCAGCAGCACGCCCACTTCCCTGTCCCTTACTGCTCGCCTTGCGCATATTAAATAGTATATAAACAATTTTTTCATAAGTACAATAGAGCAGATTTTTTTAAGTGTATGAAAAATTACACCAAATGTCAGAAATATTTAGAATGCGCAAACGTTATGCAGCAGACGCAGCGCAGGTAATGTCGCTGTCACCAAGAGCAGGAAAAATTTCACCGAATGTCAGAAATATTTAGAATGTGCAAACATTATGCAGCAGACGCAGCGCAGGTAATGAAACAATAGTCCTTAAAAGGACTTTTGGCTCTTTTAAAACGAAAAACTAACCCTGCTTAACAAATTCCTATCCCTACACTTTCTGTCCCTCCTTGCACAAACGTTATACAGCAGACGCTGCGCAGGTAATGTCGCCTTGATTAGCGGCAGAAAAAAAATACACTGGATGTCAGGTATTTAGGATACACAAACGTTATACAGCACACGCAGCACAGGTAATGTCGCCTTGATTAGCGGCAGAAAAAAATACACTGGTTGTCAGTTATTTAGGATACACAAACGTAATGCAGCACACGCAGCACAGGTAATGTCGCCTTGATTAGCTGCAGAAAAAAATACACTGGATGTCAGATATTTATGAAACACAAATGTTATACAGCACACGCAGCACAGGTAATGTCGCCTTGATTAGCGGCAGAAAAAAATACACTGGATATCAGGTATTTAGGATACACAAACGTTATACAGCACACGCAGCACAGGTAATGTTGCCTTGATTAGCGGCAGAAAAAAATACACTGGATGTCAGGTATTTATGAAACACAAATGTTATACAGCACACGCAGCACAGGTAATGTCGCCTTGATTAGCGGCAGAAAAAAATACACTGGATGTCAGGTATTTCTGAAACACAAATGTTATACAGCACACGCAGCACAGGTAATGTTGCCTTGATTAGCGGCAGAAAAAATACACTGGATTTCAGGTATTTATGATACACAAATGTTATACAGCAGATGCTGCGCAGGTGGTGTTAAGGTCAGGCAATTTTGCGCAATTTTTGCCCACCAAAAATATATATATTGCGGCCAGATGAAACAATAGTCCTTAAAAGGACTTTTGGGTCTTTTGAAACGAAAAACTAACCCTGCCTAACAAATTCCTATCCCTACACTATCTGTCCCTCCTTGCAGCAGCTCCCCCTGACTATGACTGAGCTGGGTCACATGTCACCGGGTGCTATATAGCACCCAAGGACGCATTCCCGGCCAGCCAATCACTGTAATGCCAGTAGCCAACATGGCTACGGCAGTACAGTGAATGCCAGTACCTACCCGGACGCTGATTGGCTGTGTAGCAGCCAAGAAACGTGCGGCGAAGGGACGCGAGAATGTCGGGAAAAGGTTATCTTCCAAGCCTTCACACTGAGAGACCTGGGTATACCTGATTTATGAATTAATTAATAACAAATCACATTTCTTGTTGAAGTTCTGTGAATCAGCCGAAACTAATTTTTCAAAACTTAACTCATCTCTGGTGTCATTAGTCAATCTACTGTCATAAGTCAATGATTTAGGCTACATGCACACGACTGCATGTGTTTTGCGGTCTGCAAATTGCAGATCCGCAAAAAAAACAGATGACGTTACGTATGGCATCCGTGTTTCCGTTTTTTTTTTTGCGGATCCATTGTAAGAATACCTATCCTTGTCCGCAAAACGGATAAGAATAGGACATGTTCTATTTTTTTTTTTTTCGAGGCTACGGAACGGACATACTGATGCGGATAGCATTTTTTGCTGAGCCATTGAAATGAATGGGTCCGCATCCTATCCGCAAAAAAAAGGGAACGGACGCGGAAACAAAATATGCTCGTGTGCATGAGACCTTAGTCCTGCGAAAACTCAGTAGCTCTGAGGGTAGAAATTCACTACACAGTGCTTATTCAGCTCTATGTGGACTACAAAAAGGGGAAGCAGTAATAAACTGCTTCTGACCTCTTTAGAATGCCTGGCTGTCTCTGACAGCCAGGTACCCAGCCTGTACAAAGGAGCAAGAGTTCTAAACCTGCACCTTATATTTCAAATAGCACTAGTTTAAAGCCCAGAACTAGAGATGAGATTTTTGAGATTAGGTTAATTTCAGGATTGCCAAATTTTTCAAAAAGTTAGGTTAGGAACAAATCTCTTTTTGTTAATTTGTAATTAATTTTTGCATTTTCTCTTCCCCCTCCCTACTCGCTTGAACACAATGACAGCAATAGCAAATCATGCCAGAATGACACTGAAGTATATAATTATGGGAAAAGGCATGATTGACGGTAGGGATGAGCAAATTGACTTTGGATGCTTCGTCCAAAGTCGATTTGCATAAAACTTTGTTGTAATACTGTACAGAGCTTGTTAAACTGTATTGGCTCAGATGAGCCAAAGTTATTACTTTGCAAATTCTCACGAGACTTTATCACTGTAAAAAATCTTGGTACCGAACTCATGTTTGGTTCCAAGTTACCATTCAGAACCGAACCTGAGTTCGGTACCAAGTTTTTTTTACAGTAAAAATGAATTCACAAAGTTATTACAAAAAGTCTCACAAGACTTTGCGAAGTAATAACTTCGGCTCTTCGGAGCCAATACATTCTAATACTGTACGGAGCAGGAATTGCAGCAGTGGAGCCGGGGAGTGTGTGCTTGTGCACTACTTTCCCCAGCGCCTCCACTCAAATATCTTTGGATTTGGCGGCCGTAATAGCGCCAGTAGCGCTGCCACACGTGTTGAGGTGGCGAGCGCGGGACTTTATGTTTGTCTGTCTATATAGGGCTTGCATCATTATATAGATGAGGCATGCAGCTATGCTGAAACGTGTCAAGCAGAGCCTAGAAAGTTGAGCCCAGAATTGAGAGACTTCTACATGAGATAGAGATGATTCATTATAGGGCACAACTTAGTTGCTGAAATTAGCCACTTTATTTAGGGGAAGGGCTTGGGGACTGCTCTGCTTCAGCTACAACATGAGTAGTAAGAGTGAAGGGAGCATGTATACATAAAGAGAGATGTATACAATGTAACAAGTGAAGTTCCCGGCAAGCCCTCCGTCTGGTTTTTGCTCTGAAACACATCAAGCATTACTATATCTGCCCAGTGTCTACACATGCAGAGGTGTCTCTGTTATTTGGCTTAGGTAATTACTGTTGGCTCAAAATCCCGCTTTTTTGAGGGAACACACTTTTCAGTTGGACCAAATAGCTTAATCAAGTATTTATTTTTCTTATTTATATTTTTGAGGGAGTTCTTCACCCACTTTTAACCATGTGATGTAATAAAGCTTTTTTGTGTTTATTTTAGGTGTCCATCTCTGTGAATTCTGTGCAGATTTAAAACAGACCTTTCTGTACTATTAAGACTCATGTTGCAAACTTGTAATATAATTATACACCCCCCCACACACACACACACACATACACACACACACACTCCACCACCACCAATATATGGAAGGAAGGGCCAGAAATATTTTTGTCTGCTGTGTTATTTTGTTTAAAAATTTAAAAATGTACAAAAGAACAAAAAACAAAAGAGCTTTCTTTACTGTTAAAACACATGTTGCAAACTTGTAATGTGATGATTACCCCTCACACACATACACACCACAAATATAACAATGCAGGAAATTATGGTCATTTTTCTTCTTACTGTGCTGCTTGAGTTTACAAACATAGGTTCAAAAAATAACTTTCTATACTATTAAAACACACATTGAAAACTTGTAATGTGATTATTCCCTCCCCCCATACACACCCACCCAAATATTAGGATGCTGGAAAAGCTGGTAAAATTTCCATCTACTGTGTTATTTTCATTCAAAATGCAGGTTCAAAACAGACCTTTCTTTAAAGGTGAGGCTTACATAATAGAAAACACCCAAAAATGACCCCATTTTAGAAACTACACCCCTCAAGGTATTCAAAACTGATTTTACATACGTTGTTAACCCTTTAGGTGTTTCACAATAATTAAAGGAAAATGTAGATGACATTTCTTAATTTCACTATTTTGGCAGATTTTCCATATAAATCAATTTTTTCCATTAACAAAGCAGGGGTTAACGGCCAAACAAACCTCAATATTTATTACCCTGATTCTGTAGTTTACAGAAATGCAGAATGCAGAAGGAAAGGAATGCCATATGGTTTTTGGATGGCAGATTTCACTGGCAAATTTTTAAGTTGTCATGTCACATTTGAAGACCCCCTGATGCACCCCTAGAGTAGAAACTCCAAAAAAGTGACCCCATTTTGGAAACTATGGGATAAGTTGGCAGTTTTCTTTGTACTATTTTAGGGTACATACGATTTTTTGGTTGCTCTATATTACACTTTTTGGGAGGCAAGGTAACAAAAAATAGTTGTTTTGGCATTGTTTTAATTTTTTTTATTTACAACATTCATCTGACAGGTTAGATCATGTGATATTTTTATAAAGCCGGTCGTTATAGACTCGGCAATATCTAATATGTATACTTTTTTTATTTATTTAAGTTTTACACAATAATATTTTTGAAACAAAAAAAATATCATGTTTTAGTGTCTCCATAGTCTGAGAGCTGTAGTTTTTTTTATTTTTTGGGCGACTGTCTCAGGTAGGGGCTCATTTTTTGCGGGATGAGGTGACGGTTAGATTGGTAGTATTTTGGGGGGCATACACCTTTTTGATCACTTGGTGTTGCACTTTTAGTGATGTAAGGTGACAAAAAATGGCTTTTTTGACACTGTTTTTATTTTTTTATTTTTTACAGTTCTGGGCTCCTGTGAACAAGTCAGACATAGCCGAGCTGGAGAGGGTTCAGAGGAGGGCAACTAAAGTAATAACTGGAATGGGTGGACTACAGTACCCAGAAAGATTATCAAAATTAGGCTTATTCACTTTAGAAAAAAGACGACTGAGGGGAGATCTAATAACTATATGTAAATATATCAGCGGTCAGTACAGAGATCTCTCCCATGATCTATTTATCCCCCAGGACTGTGACTGTGATGAGGGGACATCCTCTGCATCTGGAGGAAAGAAGGTTTGTACACAAACATAGAAGAGGATTCTTTACGGTAAGAGCAGTGAGACTATGGAACTCTCTGCCTGAGGAGGTGGTGATGGTAAGTTCACTAAAAGAGTTCAAGAGAGGCCTGGATGTATTTCTGGAAGGTAATAATATTACAGGTTATAGTTACTAGAGATGGGTTGTTGATCCAGGGAGTAATTCTGATTACCTGATTGGAGTCGGGAAAGAATTTTTTTCCCTAAAGTGGGGAAAATTGGCTTCTACCTCACAGGGTTTTTTTTGCCTTCCTCTGGATCAACTTGTAGGAAAACAGGCCAAACTGGATGGACAGGTGTCTTTTTTCGGCCTTATAAACTATGTTACTATGTTAATATGTTACTGTGTTCACCTGACGGGTTAGATCATGTGATATTTTTATAGAGCAGGTTGTTACGGATGTGGCAATACCTAACATGTATAGATTTTTTTTATTTATTTAAATATAAGTTTTACACAATAATATATTTTTTGAAACAAAAAAAATCATGTTTTAGTGTCTCCATAGTCTGAGAGCTGTAGTTTTTTTTATTTTTTGGGCGACTGTCTCAGGTAGGGGCTAGTTTTTTGCGGGATGAGGTGACGGTTAGATTGATACTATTTTGGGGGGCAGAGGCCTTTTTGATCACTTGGTGTTGCACTTTTAGTGATGTAAAGTGACAGAAAATGGCTTTTCTTACACCGTTTTTATTTTTATTTTTTTACGGTGTTCACCTGAGTAGTTAGATCATGTGATATTTTTGTAGAGCAGGTTTTTACGGACGCGACGATACCTAACATGTATACTTATTTTTATTTATTTAAGTTTTACACAATAATATCATTTCTCAAACAAAAAAAAAATCATGTTTAAGTGTCTCCATAGTCTGAGAACTGTAGTGTTTTTTGATTTTTTGGGAGATTGTCTCAGGTATGGGCTCATTTTTTGCGGGATGAGATGGCCGTTTGATTGATATTATTTTTGGGTACATATGACTTTTTGATCGCTTGGTATTACATTTTTTGTGATGAAAGGTGACAAAAAATGGCTTTTTTTAGCACAGTTTTTATTTTTATTTTTTATGGTGTTGTCCGGATATTTTTATAGAGCAGGTTGTTACGAACGTGGCAATACCTAATATGTGTATTCTTTTTTTTTCTATTTTTAACAAATTTATATGTTTCTTTTTATGGGGAAGGGGCTTTTTTTATTGAAACTTTAATTTTTTTTTATTGCTAAAAAACTGTTTTTTCACATTTTTTTACTTTTGACTTATGTCCCACTTTGGGACTTCAACATTTCAGGGTCTGATCCCTGTTTCAATGCAGCACAATACATCTGTATTGTGCTGTATTGAACTGTCAGCGTCTTACACTGTAACACGCTGACAGTTGCCCAGGGGACCCGTAGCTGGCAGTGCCGATGCCTATGCAAGGCATCGGGGCTGCTATAGCAACCATTGGGCCCCCCACCGCCACACAGGGACCCGTTGGGGTTGTTCAAGCTGCCGCAAACCACCTGTATGCAGCGGTCAGTGTGACTGCGACATACAGGGGGTTAATCCGTTGGCAGACACAGCAGAGGCCAGGCTGTCAGTATCAGCCGGGCCCCTGCTGCGGATCAAGGCAGCATGTGCCACACTGCCGGTTAACCCTAGGACGAGAATGCTCATCTTAAGGCGTTAAGTACCAGCCAGTTAGGACGAGCATTCTCGTCCTAGGTTGGCAACATGTTAATGTTAAGACACACGTTGAAGACTTCTAATGCAATTACTTCCCCACACACATACACGCACAAAATATAATGATGCAGGAAATGCCAATAAGATGTCTTTATACTGTATTATTTGTGTTTAAAAATGCAGGTTCAAAAAGTTTTTTCTTTACTGTTAAAGGGGTTCTTCGAGTAATATATACTCACCACTACCCCCGTTACGGCCAGCAGTGAAGAGGAGGCTGCGCTGATACGGCGCGCGCCTCCTCTTCAAACAGCTGATCGGCGGGGGTGCCAGGTGTCGGACCCACATCCTGAGGATAGGTCATCAATATATATAACTCGGAGAACCCCTTTAAGACACTCATTAAAAACGTGTAATGCAATTATTCCGCCTCACACCACACCACTAATTTAATGATACAGGAAAGGCTAGTAAGATATCTGTCTACTGTGTTATTTGTGATTAAAAATGCAGGTTCAAATAAGGTTTTTTTTTGTTCTTTTTTACTGTTAAGACACACGTTGCAAACTTGTAATCCGTTTATTCCCCACCATCACCACCAATATAGCAATGCAGAAAATGCAGTAATATTTCTCTCTATGTAATTTATGTTTAATTTCACCAGTATAAAATGCTTTAATCATTGCTCTTCACATTGATCACTGCTTTAAAATGCTTTTGCTATAATGCAACATGTTTAAACAAAAAGGGTTTGAAAACAGATGTGCAATTGCTCAGCAGCAGAATGCTTTTGTGGTGCTTTGCCGACAATAGGCCTATGTACAAATGGGATTTTGAAAAAAAAAACTGTCTCTGTGTTTAAATGGAAAAAAAAAAAAAAATTTATTGCAGATGTTTTTTGTTTTGTAACACAGAACTGCTAAAATTAGGTTCTGTAGCAGTTGTATTATTAAGAACTGTGAATCAGCCTCTCACTCCCTAGGAACTCTCCGCGATCAATGTCCCTAGTATTCTACAAATGACTTATTTCTATTCTTTTCCTACTCCTCCATGTTACAAAAACACATGTCTATCATGGAGAGACAAAACATGGAGCCAATATCATGCTAAAAAAAAATCTGAGAATCTTTATTGAATACATATACAAGATAAAAAGTACCGTAGTAGGGAAAAAGGTTGACAGTGCAAAAAAGAAACACCATCCCTGGTCTATATTAATAAATCAGTATATAACAAATGAAGTATCAAAAAGTGACAGACAAAAAATGGTGGGCTGCCTAATAACGTAGAGGTGCCATAAGGTATCACATCACAAACAATGTCGCAAAGAAGTTACACCCATATAATAACATACCGCATGGCACCTCCATAGATTCAGGTTGCAGCCATTACAATTCAATAGGACATACACATTTCACGTATATCCAAGTAATTAAGGTAAAAGCAGCTCACCACAAATGAAAAGAAGTCACAAACAAGACCAGGGTTAAAGAGGGGGTAACACCAACCCTGGTCTTGTTTGTGACTTCTTTTCATTTGTGGTGAGCTGCTTTTACCTTAATTACTTGGATATACGTGAAATGTGTATGTCCTATTGAATTGTAATGGCTGCAACCTGAATCTATGGAGGTGCCATGCGGTATGTTATTATATGGGTGTAACTTCTTTGCGACATTGTTTGTGATGTGATACCTTATGGCACCTCTACGTTATTAGGCAGCCCACCATTTTTTGTCTGTCATTATTTTTTGTCTGTCACTTTTTGATACTTCATTTGTTATATACTGATTTATTAATATAGACCAGGGATGGTGTTTCTTTTTTGCACTGTCAACCTTTTTCCCTACTACGGTACTTTTTATCTTGTATATGTATTCAATAAAGATTCTCAGATTTTTTTTAGCATGATATCGGCTCCATGTTTTGTCTCTCCATGATAGACATGTGTTTTTGCTTATATTTGGGAGCTCATGTGTGTTATACTTGCTTTTGAGCCAGTTAGATGCAGGTGGTGTGGTGGTTACATTAATCAATAGAGAATTACATTGATATTTTGGAGTCCTCGCCACTGTTTATAGCATCAGGGTTACGCACGTGTTTTTGTCCTCCATGTTACACTAGAATAGATGCTTGCTTGTGCCTGTTGTGCATCCATTGACTCCCATTAACAGCTCAACACATAATGCTCATTCTGCATAGGCATCCCTGCTTGCGGCCACCCCTGATTAGCTGAGTTTCTGTGTTCCAGCCTCTGAGCCAATCAATCAAGCTCTCTCCCTTACATCCTCCCAGAGTCATGTGAGCATCTTTCTTCATCCTCCCTTGTTGTTTTTTCAGCCGAAATTTGCAGATGCGCATAGCTTTACTTGATTCGTCCAAAGTGAACCTAAAAGGCTTTGGATTAATTTGGTAGATGAATTTTCTGAGATTTCTAATGAATCCTGTTCATTACAAATTGATTGGCTTATCCTCACCCAGAACCCACTGATCCTAAACAGATTAATTGTATGCATTTTCTGTATATTCGATAAAGTCGCATTTAGCTATAATTAGAGATGAGCGAGCATGCTCGTGCGAGCTTGGTGCTCGTTCGAGTATTACGGTACTCGTAAGTGCTCGCTGCTCGGACGAGTATCTCGCCATGTTCGAGGAAATGGCAACTTCCGCATTGTGCATTTTTGGTGCCTATAAACTAAGCCAATCACAAGCCAGGAGACTCTGCGGTACACCCAGCATCACGTGGGGCCCTTACATGTCGATAGCAGGGGTTGGCTGGCCTGATCAGGTGACCCTGGAATATACTAGTGACTGCCCGCGGTGCTCGGCTCAGATGCTGTCTGGATGTTGTTAGGGATAGAGCTGCTGCGTTTCAGCGAGAGTGTTAGGGCCTTAGTTCTTTGTTAGGCAGGAGTAATCTCCCAAGAACCCAACAGCCCTTCTAAGGGCTACAAGACATTTTTTTTTTTGTCTCCAGGCTTGGCTGGCTGGCTGGCACTAGTAGTGCAGCTATCGCCATATATAACCCTTTTTTTTATTATTGTTATATCTCAGTAATACAAATCCATTTCACTGAGCTGCGTGGAACCATTCTGTGTGTCAAAGTTCAGCTGTCCACTCACTACAATCCGTATTTTCTGTCCAGGTGACACTTTCTGTACGTCACTTAATCCAACAAGGTCTTTTGCTCTCACGTATATAGCTTGATCACAAAATCTCTGTGCGACATTTGTCTGGGTCGCAGTCAAAATAGCCACCGTCAGCAGGGTGTGAGTTAGGTCTACGATAGTTTCTGCACGTCACGTTCCAAAAAAAACAAAACTAAAAAAAAAATATGTAAAAAAAATATATAAAAAAATAGTTTTTTTGTTGTTTTAGCTCAGTGATACAAATCCATTTCACACAGCTGCGTGGAACCATTCTGTGTGTCACAGTTCAGCTGTCCACTCACTACAATCGGTATTTTCTGTCCAGGTGACACTTTCTGTACGTCACTTAATCCAACAAGGTCTTTTGCTCTCACGTATATAGCTTGATCACAAAAATCTCTGTGCAACATTTGTCTGGGTCGCAGTCAAAATAGCCACCGTCAGCAGGGTGTGAGTTAGGTCTACGATAGTTTCTGCACATCACGTTCCAAAAAAAACAAAACTAAAAAAAAAATATAAAAAAAATATATATATAAAAAAATAGTTTTTTTGTTGTTTTAGCTCAGTGATACGAATCCATTTCACACAGCTGCGTGGAACCATTCTGTGTGTCACAGTTCAGCTGTCCACTCACTACAATCGGTATCTTCTGTCCAGGTGACACTTTCTGTACGTCACTTAATCCAACAAGATCTTTTGCTCTCACGTATATAGCTTGATCACAAAAATCTCTGTGCGACATTTGTCTGGGTCGCAGTCAAAATAGCCACCGTCAGCAGGGTGTGAGTTAGGTCTACGATAGTTTCTGCACGTCACGTTAAAAAAAAAAAAACTAAAAAAAATATATATAAAAATATATATATATATAAAAAAAATAGTTTCTTTGTTGTTTTAGCTCAGTGATACGAATCCATTTCACACAGCTGCGTGGAACCATTCTGTGTGTCACAGTTCAGCTGTCCACTCACTACAATCGGTATTTTCTGTCCAGGTGACACTTTCTGTACGTCACTTAATTAAACCAGACTGAACAAGTTTGTGGGTTTCAGTACAGCAGGCACTTTTATTTTTTTATATAATACACTTATATACAGAAAATGTTGAACCGCAGGGCTAAGGGTCGAAGGCGTGGGCATTCAATTACTGCAGGGGGCAGAGGCCGTGGTCCTGGGCAGGGTGAGACAGCACCTGCTTATGAGGGAGCAGGGGAACGCCGCAGAGCTACACTCCCTAGCTTCATGTCTCAACTTACAGGGACACGTGGTAAAGGACTGTTGAAACCACAACAGTCTGAACAGCTGATGTTGTGGATTGCGGACAAAGCTTCAAGTAATTTGTCCACCAGTCAGTCTTCCATGCAGTCCACCCACGTTACCCGAGGGAGCACTCCTCTGGCTCCTCCAACTCAACCTCCTTCCCCCCAGTCTGCCCCCTCCCAGGAAAATTTGGAATGCGATCCAGCATACTCTCAGACCCTTCCCAGAGTCACAAACCACTTCTCAGGTTGCTGCTGACCTTGTTCCCGATGCCCAAGTTTTCCAACTGTCGCAGTCTGTGGGTGATGATGATGATGATGACAATGTTGAGTTAGTGGAAGAAGTTTGTAAAGAGGTGTCGGACGATGAGGAGACACGGTTGTCAGACAGTGGTGAAGTTGTTGTCAGGGCAGGAAGTCCGAGGGGGGAGCAGACTGAGGAATCGGAGGATGACGAGGTGACTGACCCAAGCTGGGTTGATAAGCCGAGTGAAGACAGTGCTTCTGAGGCGGAGGCGAGTGCTGCACCAGAACAGGTTGGAAGAGGCAGTGGTGTGGCCAGAGGGAGAAGCAGGGCCAGAGCTGGTGCATCAGCAGCAACTGTTTCACGTAGTGAAGCTCCCGTGGCGAGGCCTAGATGTTCGCAAGTCTGGAGGTTCTTTAAAGAAAGTGAGGATGACCGACGGACTGTGGTGTGCAACCTGTGCCACACCAGGATCAGCAGGGGTGCCACCACTACTAGCCTAACCACCACCAGCATGCGCAGGCATATGAGTGCTAAACACCCCACTCAATGGAACCAAGGCAGTTCACCACCTCCTGTGGGTCACACCACTGCTCCTTCCCCTGTGTCACTCGCTGCCTCTGCTAGTCAACCCCCTGCCCAGGACCCTGGCGTGAGCGCCTCCCGCCGGAAAACCACACCTTCACCTCCACGATCCTCCACAGTGTCCACCAATGTGTCCCAGCGCAGCGTTCAGCTGTCATTACAGCAGACGCTGGAGCGCAAGAGGAAATACAGTTCCACCCACCCACATGCCCAAGCCCTCAACGTCCACATCTCCAAATTGCTTAGCCTGGAGATGCTGCCCTATAGGCTGGTAGAGACCGAGGCCTTTCGCAATCTCATGGCGGTGGCTGCCCCTTGGTATTTGGTCCCCAGCCGCCACTATTTTTCCCGATGTGCAGTCCCAGCCCTACACCAGCACGTGTCAGAGAACATCATCCATGCCCTGACCAACGCTGTTTCTGAAAAGGTCCATCTAACCACGGACACGTGGACAAGTGCTGCTGGGCAGGGACACTATATCTCACTGACGGCACATTGGGTTAACTTGGTGAAGGCTGGGACCGAGACTGACCCTGGGGCCGCTCATGTACTGCCCACACCGAGGATTGTGGGGCCTACCTCGGTCACGGTCTCTCAGACGTACTATGCCTCCTCCTCCGACCCCTCCTCCTCCTCCACCAAATTACCATCCGTGGGCACGGCGCCTTCAGTCGGTAGCTCTAGGCGCAGCAGCAGTGCCGTGGGTAAACGCCAGCAGGTGGTGCTCAAACTGCTGAGCTTAGGTGACAAAAGGCACACCGCCCAAGAGCTGTTACAGGGCATCACGGCGCAGACCGATGTGTGGCTGGCACCGCTGAACCTCAAGCCAGGCATGGTTGTGTGTGACAACGGGCGTAACCTGGTGGCGGCTCTGCAACTCGGCAGACTGACACAAGTGCCATGCCTGGCCCACGTGTTCAATCTAATAGTTCAGCGGTTCCTCAAGACATACCCCAATCTGTCTGATTTGCTCACCAAGGTGCGCCGCATCTGTGCGCATTTCCGCAATTCGACCACAGATGCTGCCACTCTCAGGGCAGCGCAGCGCCGCCTACAACTGCCCGCTCACCGACTGTTGTGCGATGTGCCCACGAGATGGAATTCCACATTAAACATGTTATCCAGATTTTACCAGCAGCGCAGAGCGATTGTAGACTGCCAGATGTCAACTTCCACCAGAACTGGTAGTCAGGTCATGAGGAGTGGACGTGGATGTCTGATATCTGCCAGGTGTTGAGCAACTTTGAGGAGTCAACACAGATGGTCAGCGGCGATGCCACCATTATCAGCCTCACCATCCCGCTGCTTTGCCTGTTGAAAAACTCACTGCTCAGCATGAAGTCGGATGCTTTGCGCTTGTCACAAGAGACGGTGGAGGAAGATACGTCGCTTGATAGCCAGAGCACCCTCCGGTCTGTTTCTCAGCGCGTATCGGAGGAGGGGATAAGGATGAGGAGGAAGAGGAGGAGAATGTCTGCGAGACAGAAGAGGGTACCAGTGCTCAGTCCTTCTTAACTCTTGAGCGTGTATGGGCTGAAGAGGAGGAGGAGGAGGAGGAGGAAATGGAGAGTCAGGCCAGTGAGGAGAGGGAATTCTTGCATGTTGGGACTCTGGCGCACATGGCAGACTTCATGTTAGGCTGCCTATCCCGTGACCCTCATGTTAGAAGCATTTTTTCAAACACCGATTACTGGGTGTTCACTCTCCTGGACCCACGGTACAAGCAGAACCTTTCCACTCTCATCCCTGCAGAGGAAAGGAGTCTGAGAGTGAATAGATATCAACAGGCCCTGGTGCACAAGCTGAAACTATCCTTCCCATCTGACGCCTCTAGCGGCAGAGGGCATGGTTCTGTGGGCCAAGTAGCGGGGGAGAGGAGGCGAACAGGCAGCTTGTCCAGCACTGGCAGGGAAACGCTCTCCAAGGCCTTTGCCAGTTTTATGTCACCCCAGCAAGACACTGTCACCTGTCCCCAGTCTAGGCAGAGTAGGGGGGAGCTGTACAGAAAGATGGTGAGGGAGTACCTAGCTGACCATACCAACGTCCTGACTGATCACTCTGCTCCATACAACTACTGGGTTTCAAAGCTGGACACGTGGCCTGAACTGGCGCTGTACGCCTTAGAGGTGCTGGCCTGCCCTGCCGCTAGCGTGCTGTCAGAGCGGGTATTCAGTGCAGCTGGTGGCATCATCACCGATAAGCATACACGCCTGTCAACTGACAGCACTGACAGGCTGACGCTTATTAAAATTAACAAAGCCTGGATTTCACCGGAATTCAAATCTCCTCCAGGGGAAAGCAGCTAAAGATTTAAATAACTTATGTATCCGAATCCTCTTCTCTACTCCTCCTACTTCTCCTCCTCCTCCTTGTCGTCTTTGCCTAACGCTGACCAAAAAAACGCCATTTTTTAGAGGTCCAACTGGCACTCTTTTACCATAATTTTTCAGGAGGGCCACCTACAGGCCCTCTCTTCAAACAATTTTTCCGGAGGTCAACCTACAGGCCCTCTCTCTAAATAATTTTTCTGGAGGTCCACCTACAGGCCCTCTCTCCAAACAATTTTTCCAGAGGTCCACCTACAGGCCCTCTCTCCAAACAATTTTTCCAGAGGTCCACCTACAGCCCCTCTCTCCAAACAATTTTTCCGGAGGTCCACCTACAGGCCCTCTCTCTTAATAATTTTTCTGGAGGTCCACCTACAGGCCCTCTCTCCAAACAATTTTTCCGGAGGTCCACCTACAGGCCCTCTCTCCAAACAATTTTTCCGGATAGCTGCCATATACGGTATTAAACTGAGAAGAATACATAGAACACGTGCCACACTTGATCGAGCTCATAATTGACAATTGTACCGGTTGATGCTAAATTTTTAAGTTGGGGTCCTGCGTCGTCATTCTAACTCCATCCGGCTGTTGTCACCACAACACACGCTAGCCCAGGGGGCACTTCTCTGGCTCTTCCAGCTCAACCTCCTTCCCCCCAGCCTTCCCCCCACCTACAGGCCCTCTCTCCAAACAATTTACCCGGGTAGGGGACGTATTAGATATTGTACTGATTTTTATTTGGTTCTTCTTTTAATTGCCTCCTGCGTTAGACGGGAATCGAACCCGGGTCAACTGCTTGGGAAGCAGCTATGCTCACCACTTTACCACCAACAGCCACAGCAACTGATAAGTTGGTCACTTGTTGGTGTCACTACGCTGTCACCATGATGTGTCAGGCTTATGCCTGCGTCGTGGGGAGGGGGATAGCACAGCAGTGCCAGCATGAGCAGTGGTGTCACCTGCAGGCGGTGACGGACCTTCGTTGCACCTAGTTGGGTGCTTCCCTAACATGTGATGGGTATTTGCCTCGCCTTTCTTGGTCTGGGTGAGCACAATTGCCATGAGGGTAACCACCAGGCTGTTGCCTGAGAATTTGGGGTAATGGTGGGATTAGGCAGCCTCAGAGGCATCCATGCATGCTGCCCCTGCAGTTTCCTGTCTATTTCCGTGGTGTTTCCATCATTTTCTGAGGTTTCCAGGTTTTCACCCAGCCTTCCCTAGGCAGAGCCTTGGTCCCCTGCAAAAATGCTCGATTCTCCCATTGACTTCAATGGGGTTCGTTATTCGAAACGAGCACCTGAGCATCGGGGAAAGTTCGACCCGAATAACGAGCACCCGAGTATTTTAGTGCTCGCTCATCTCTAGCTATAATTCCATTTAACAGCTTTTTATTTCTGTCTTATGGTTAACAGCAAAAATGCTATTTCTCATGTCATATATCTTCTGCATTGTTAAGCTATGCTTGTGCCAAGTCACAGAAATCACTCCCTATGTTTTTCCAGGATGTAGAACACAAGGAAAAGAGAAGAAAAAAACAATTATGAACTGTGAAGCGAGGTGCGAGGACACTGTGTGTGTGAGAGTGTGACTATTGTTTTGCCTACCTTGTCCCAGGATTGCCAAGCAACTGACTACCAGAGCACTCAGCTCTTTTCTCACCTATCCATTTTCAACTGTTATTGGGACTAAAACAGAGCAAGGTTACATTTGTCATGCAAGTTCACACTACACAGAAATAAAACTGTGCTTGCCCTCCCTAGAGTGTGGCAGAGCTATGTTTCTGGAGACTGAAACACGATGACGTAGGGCTGGTAGAAATGACATTTTCAAATGGAAATGTCACCTTTCGGCTCTGCAGTGAGTTGCCCCAATGAGTAACACTGGATAATTTGCTGTAATGTCAGAAGAATCATCACCAGGTCCCAGCTAGATGAGGAAACTTGGCACTTTAATACAATGGTACAAGCCCTGTTTGTTACATGCTCTCGTTTGTTTATTTATTTATTTATTTACCCCTGCCAGAAAGACCTGGAATTTCATGTTTTCAGAAACAGTCCAAGGGTCAATTTTAAGTCATGTGAGGCAATATTAATTAATCCTGTTAATTATATTTTTGCAGCAAGACAAAAATCATTAGTCAGTGTGGTTTCATGGTTTCACTTACATCAGAACTGCTGAGTAAAGTGAGAAATATGACATTTTGAAAAGGAAAGATGCATTAATAT
>ONZH01022238.1:0-24828 GCA_900303285.1 Rhinella marina | reverse complement strand
TGTGTCAGGGTAAATTTTATGTGCTTCACCTGCTACCTCTGTCTAACTTGGTCACTCTGGGTTTACCGCCATGCTGTGTCAGGGTAAAATTTTATATGCTTCACCTGCTACCTCAGTCTAACTTGGTCACTCTGGGTTCACCGCCATGCTGTGTCAGGGTAAAATTTTATGTGCTTCTCCTGCTTCCTCAGTCTCACTTGGTCACTCTGTTGTCACCGCGATGCTGTGTCAGGGTAAAATTTTATGTGCTTCACGTGCTACCTCAGTCTTACTTGGTCACTCTGCTGTTACCGCCATGCTGTGTCAGGGTAAAATTTTATGTGCTTCACCTGCTACCTCAGTCTAACTTGGTCACTCTTGTCACTGCCATGCTGTGTCAGGGTAAAAATGTTATGTGCTTCACCTGCTACCTCAGTCACTTGGTCACTCTGTTGTCAACGCCATGCTGTGTCAGGGTAAATTTTTGGTGCTTCACCTGCTACCTCAGTCTCACTTGGTAACTCTGTTGTCACCGCCATGCTGTGTCAAGGTAAAATTTTATGTGCTTCACCTGCTACCTCAGTCTAACTTGGTCACTCTGTTGTCACCGCCATGCTGTGTCAGGCTAAATTTTTGGGTGGCTCACCTGCCATCTCATCTAACTTGGTCACTTGGTGGTGTCACCGCCATGCTGTGTCAGGCTACATGTTTGGGTGGCTCACCTGCTACCTCAGTCTAACTTGGTCACTTGGTATCACCGCCATGCGGTGTTATGGTAAATTTTTGGGTGGCTCACCTGCTACCTCATCTAACTTGGTCACTTGGTGGTGTCACCGCCATGCTAAACTGAAACCTATTGCCAAACATTTTAGGGAGATCCATAACTGCAATCCTAGTGGGCTGCAGTTTAGAAGGATAGACCGAGTTAGATTGGGTATCAGAGGTGGCAATATTAAAAAATGTCTGCTACAAAAAGAGATCAAATGGATGGTCCTTCTGGATAAAGTGTCTCCAGAGGGATTGAATGAGGCTCTGAGTTTCAAATCCTTTTTTGTGAGTTTTCTATATTTTTTAATTGTTATATTTATGTGTTTTATGTTTTTTAATCTTGTAGAATTGCTGAATACAGTATTTGATCCCAGACCCGTCCTCTGATGTACTTTTGGCTCTTCATGAATTCCAGATATACAATCTTCAAGAAATAGTGAAGACACAGGATTTACAGTCATGGCCAAAAGTTTTGAGAATGATACAAATATTAATTTTTACAAAGTCTACTGCTTCAGTTTTTATAATGGCAATTTGCATATACTCCAGAATGTTATAAAGAGTGATCAGCTTAACAGCAATTACTTGCAAAGTCAATATTTGCCTAGAAAATGAACTTTATCCCCCAAAACACATTTCAACATCATTGCAGACCTGCCTTAAAAGGACCAGCTAACATCGTTTCAGTGATTGCTCCATTAACACAGGTGTGGGTGTTGATGAGGACAGGGCTGGAGATCAATCTGTCATGATTAAGTAAGAATGACACCACTGGACACTTTAAAAGGAGGCTGGTGCTTGGCATCATTGTTTCTCTTCTGTTAACCATGGTTATCTCTAAAGAAACAAGTGCAGTCATCATTGCACTGCACAAAAATGGCCTAACAGGGAAGAGTATCGCAGCTAGAAAGATTGCACCTCAGTCAACAATCTATTGCATCATCAAGAACTTCAAGGAGAGAGGTTCCATTGTTGCCAAAAAGGCTCAAGGGCGCCCAAGAAAGACCAGCAAGCGCCAGGACCGTCTCTTAAAAGTGTTTCAGCTGCGGGATCGGGCTACCAGCAGTGCAGAGCTTGCTCAGGAATGGCAGCAGGCAGGTGTGAGTGCATCTGCACGCACTGTGAGGCGGAGACTCTTGGAGCAAGGCCTGGTCTCAAGGAGGGCAGCAAAGAAGCCACTTCTCTCCAGAAAAAACATCAGGGACAGACTGATATTCTGCAAAAGGTACAGGGAGTGTACTGCTGAGGACTGGGGTAAAGTCATTTTCTCTGATGAATCCCCTTTTCGATTGTTTGGGACATCTGGAAAACAGCTTATTTGGAGAAGACGAGGTGAGCGCTACCACCAGTCTTGTCTCATGCCAACTGTAAAGCATCCTGAAACCATTCATATGTGGGGTTGCTTCTCAGCCAAGGGAATCGGCTCTCTCCCAGTCTTGCCTAAAAACACAGCCATGAATAAAGAATGGTACCAGAATGTCCTCCGAGAGCGAGTTCTCCCAACCGTCCAAGAGCAGTTTGGCGATCAACAATGCCTTTTCCAGCATGATGGAGCACCTTGCCATAAAGCAAAGGTGATAACTAAATGGCTCAGGGAACAAAACAGAGATTTTGGGTCCATGGCCTGGAAACTCCCCAGATCTTAATCCCATTGAGAACTTGTGGTCAATCATCAAGAGACGGGTGGACAAACAAAAACCTACAAATTCTGACAAAATGCAAGCATTGATTGTGCAAGAATGGACTGCTATCAGTCAGGATTTGGTCCAGAAGTTGATTGAGAGCATGCCAGGGAGAATTGCAGAGGTCCTGAAGAAGAAGGGTCAACACTGCAAATATTGACTTGCTGCATTAACTCATTCTAACTGTCAATATAAGCTTTTGTTACTCATAATATGATTGCAATTATATTTCTGTATGTGATAAAAACATCTGACAAACACACATAAAAACCAGAGGGCAGCAGATCATGTGAAAATATAATATTTGTGTCATTCTCAAAACTTTTGGCCATGACTGTACTTTTATGATACATTTATATGTGTGTTGGGCCGTCATTACGGCATCTCCTTGGTGATGGAATACACACCTTTAGTGACATGTGCACGTCGGGAGGATGCGCTGCGTTCCGGTGGTCACGAGGTGGCGTCGGGTTTGGCCTTGGGGGGAGGACGGTTCTGAGTATGTTGCACTTTACTCCTCCCTCTGAAGTCTTGGACGCCGCGGCGTGTCTCTCTGGCCGCATCATCTTCCGGCGACGCGCCGCTGTACGCCACTTACAGGTGTGTTTACTCTGTGTCTAATTGATGAGCTAGAAAAAGGGATCAGATTCTGGGAGGTGTCTCCTCCTGACGAAGCTTTTATTGTGAAACGCGCATAGAGGTTTGGTGGCTATTTGGGTGACCCGCTTTTTTTCTTCCCATCATGTCTATGGGTAAGTCTAATGGTGGTCAAAATGTAAATTGTCATTAGGGTTATTATACCTTTGGGCCCTCTTTTTCTCTGGGTTATATCCCTGCGTGGCTGATTATTTATATCATACATAGCCACTATCATTATCTTAGGTTACATTTTAGTGTGATAGGTATTTATTGTGACTAAACGTACCCTTATTATGACATGTGTTACATCGAATGGGGAGATGCGGTGGTTTCCCTTTTAGCTTATGTCTCTAACCAGCACTTTTGGGGTTCTTTTTTGTGCCCCGTTTTTTTCATTATTGTTTCTGATATATATTTTTTATGCACTATACCAATAAATTAATATTTTTTATATTTTATGTAATTTTGTTGTGTTGAGTACTGTTTCTGGTTTTCCTAATATGGGAGACTGGGGGTTGTAGGTTATCGCATGTATATTTGTACTCCTAAGGGACAATGTTTTTGAGCATATTTTCTTTAAATGTTTGGTTGTCACCGCCATGCTGTGTCAGGCTAAATTTTTGCGTGGCTCACCTGCTACCTCATCTAACTTGGTCACTCTGTTGTTACCGCCATGCTGTGTCAGGCTAAATTTTTGGGTGGTTCAGCTGCTATCTTAGTCTAACCAAGCCACTCTGGGGTTCACCGCCATGCTGTAAACTGCAATCTCAGTCTTAACAAGTCATCCTGGGGTTCACCCCCATGCTGTAAACTGCAATCTCAAACTATGTAATTTAGGGGTTTACTACCAAGGTGTGCCAGACTACAATTTTAGCGGGTTCACCTGCAATCTCAGTCACAGACTGTCATTCAGGGGTGCACCACCATGCTTTTTCAAACCAATTGTTTCTGAGGGTCACCTCCAGGCTCTCACTTACGATTTTTTGGAGGCTCGCCACTACACTGTAGCCCAAAATTGTCTTGAGGGTCACCGGAGGCCTCTCCCCCACAACTTCAAGGAGGGTTACTACCCGGCCCTGGCACACAAACATTGTCTTGAGGGGCACTAAAAGGCTCTGCACCCACCCACGTGTGGAGACTAATGGGTGCGTGCAGTGTGCATCTTAGTCCGTCTGGAATTAGGAAATCTGGGCACTGTGCTTGGAGGTCTTTGTGTCTGCTGTGGACAGGGTGGGTGTGGGGTGCGTGTTTTGCCCGTTTGGTATGGGGAGAGCTGGGCACTGTGCTGGGAGAACTTTGTGTACGCTGTGGAATACTGGGTGGGTGCGGGGAAGGAGACGCTTATGCCTACGTCCTGGGGCAGGGGACAGGACAGCAGTGCCAGCATGGACAGTGGTGTCACCCGCAGGCGGTGATGGACCTTCGTTGCACCTAGTTGGGTGCTTTCCTAACATGTGCCAGCGCATGTGCCTTGCCCATCTTGGTCTGGGTCAGCACAATTGTCTTGAGGGTCACCACCAGGCTGTTTTCCAGAATTTGGTGTAATGGTACGATTAGGCAGCCTCAGAGGCATCCATGCATGCTGTCCCTGCTGTTTCCTGTCAATTTCCGTGGTGTTGCCATCATTTTCTGAGGTTTCCAGGTTTTCACGCAACCTTCCCTGTGCAGAGCTTTGGTCCCCTGCAAAAAATGCTCGAGTGTCCCATTGACTTCAATGGGGTTCGTTATTCGAAACGAGGACCCGAACATCGGGAAAAATTCGACTCGAATAACGAGCACCCGAGCATTTTAGTGCTCTCTCATCTCTAGTTTTAATGTAACTTTATTCTTTCATGAGTTATTTACAAGTTTCTGACCACTTATAAAATGTGTTCAAAGTGCTGCCCATTGTGTTGGATTGTCAATGCAACCCTCTTTACCAGGAAACTGTTCATCTAGGAATGCTCGGACCTGACCCCATAATGTGGTGGTGCACCATTTTGCTCTAGCATTCCTAGATGAACAGTTTCCTGGAAAGTGGATTGGTCATCGTGGGCCAGTTGAATGGCCCCCAAGGTCTCCCGATCGGACCCCCTTAGACTTTTATCTTTGTGGTCATCTAAAGGCAATTATCTATGGTGTGAAGATATGAGATGTGCAGCACCTGAAACTATTGATACTGGAAGCCTGTGCTAGCATTTCTTCTGCGGTGTTGCTATCAGTGTGTGAAGAGTAGGAGAAGATGGTTGCATTGACAGTCCAACACAATGGGCAGCACTTTGATCATATTTTATAAGTGGTCAGAAACTTGTAAATAACTCATGAAAGAATAAAGTTACGTTAAAACCAAGCCCACCATTGTTTTTCTTGTGAGATTCTCAATAAGATTGATGTGTCACATGACCCTCTTTCCATTGAAAAAACTAAAGTTGGATCCAAAATGGCCAACTTCAAAATGGCCGCCATGGTCACCACCCATCTTGAAAAGTTTTCCCCCTCCCATATACTAATGTGCCACAAACAGGAAGTTAATATCACCAACCATTCCCATTTTATTTAGGTGTATCCATATAAATGGCCCACCCTTTACTATCATACTATTATGGCACAGAGTATTAACTACTACTGTGCACTGAGCCATAATACTATGTCACAGAGCAAGATGAGGTTAAACTTGTCTTATGAGATGCAGTCAAAATAATACTTACTGGTTTATTTTACACCAGCAGCACAAAATAAGCACACAAAAAAATCAATATACTAATTTGTGTTTTGCTGGTTCAAATGTCAATACAAATAGAACTGGAGTCCTGGCTTCAAACATTAGCAAAGTGAAATTTCAATGTTTTGATCATCCCTTAATTAAAAAATGACATTGTGTTCGAGCATTCTGGAATTTATACAGTTACCCAAAGGACTTATCCCAATAAATAAATGTTTTATCGTAGGGAGTCCCAGTGATCCAGAGAACAAGGGTTCCTGAGTCACCTCTGTGAATGGAATGGTGGTGTCCATGTTGATCCACTGCGAGTGTGGTAGCCAGGACTTTGATAATCCTATAAAAGTGAAAGGAGCAGTGCACCTCCATGAGCTCATTATCTATCTACTGTATCTTTTATCGATATTGGAAATCTTGGCTTATAAAACCAGTATTAATGAAGGTATTTATACTACTCATAGGTATAGTTTGCTTTACGGTGTTCTCGCTCTGCCACTTGTGCAAATGTAAGAATAATAAAGTTACCAGCTTTCTAATTAATGTGAGCAGGATTGCTCCCTGTGCTCAGTAGGCCCATTGTTTAATGAATTGCTTAATGTGCTTGATTACTGTTACATTGTAGTCTGAAGGAAATGGGCAGAGAGATTTCAAAAGCTCACTGGAGGATATGATGAAAATGAATTGGATCAATAAGATCTTCTTGCTCATCTCTGAACAGGCTATTACCGACTGCACTGTTAAAGTAGAAAATAATGTAATTCGTTTGGCTTGTTTTCTTTCTATAATTTACAAATATAAATCTCCTATGACACTGAGTTTTTAGGACTGGCCTTCCCGGAGTTATAAATGATCCCCAGGCTCCAGTCTTGGTTACTCACATAGACAGATAAATTAATTAGGAAAACTTTTATGCCAATTACTTTTATGCCCTTGGCTTTTGGTTGTTTCTGAAGAGCAGGAGCTAATTAAAGATATGATTCATAATTACTGGTCGATCGAGTAGTTGAGTAATGGAATCAAGAAACAGTCCAAAAAATTATGCATCAAATCACTGCAAATTGTTAGATAATATGAAGTTGCAGAATTCAAATCATAGGTATCGATTTGTAGGACACACTCATTTCCTCAAATAAAATGCATGTCATCTGCTTTGTTATGAACTGTTCCACCACTGACTTTCACTTTTACATAGGTGTTTATTTGTGACTCGCTGTGCATTATTTGTTGGCTGCTCAGTTGCCAAGCATCTTCGCTGGCTGTCTGCTTTCTCATTTACACAGCATATTAGGAAATGCTGATACATAGCAGTATGCTGAGGCATAGCAGTGCATTAGTTACTAGTCCTTTGCATTATTATCTTTTTATGTGTTTCCTGTGTAATAATGCTAATTTATTTTGATTCATTTCACTTTATTTCTGCCCTTATAGATACAGCAATTTACACGCAGATTTCATTTCAGCAATTCTTGCAATATAGCAAGGGAATGACATACTATTTACTTTACCGAACAACTACCCATCCCCTACTTTAAAAAAATGTAACGCTCATGCACATGGCAGAACCAGAACAGTGGCACTCTATACTGCTAAACAGCCATAGTTATTTGCTGACTATGATTACTTCAAGTAGCACCATATTATGGAGATTATATCAAGCATACCATTTCTTTCATTAGGTGCAGAATGGTCTTTTGTAGATGCTGTATTATGAATCAAATCAGCAGAACTCGGATCTTTTAAGTAGCTATAAAAGTCATGTGAATGAGCCCTACATTTTTGAGTACAGATGTAGCAATTATAAACTTAAGTGTGGTATCACCTCCAAGCCTGATATCACGTCACAAAAGCCATTGAAATCAATTGAAAAAGCCAATTAAACATTTCTTACCGTTATATGATGCCCCCCCCATATGCCCGGATCTCTCGCAGAAGTTGTACTTACCTCACTCCCCATCAGCAGTGCTTCTTATAGCGGTGTGGCCGCCGCTGCATATCCCGCCTCACAGATGAAAATGACAGGAACAAGCCTACCTAGCATTGCAGGTGATGCTAGGGAGGCCTGTCCCTGTCATGGCGTGACATTGGCTGTGTCTGTGATACCGGATGTTTTCATCTGCGCAACAGGTAGATGCAGTGGCGGCCGGGCAGGAATGAGAAGCGATGCAGATGCTGGAGGAGCCCAGGCATATGGGGGGCATTATAGAACTTTAACTTATTAAGGGTTAAAGTGAGGATGCTACATCTGTATCTTCTGTCAAGTAACTTTATGGGAAACAAAGCCAAATGGTTCCCAATATTAATTCTTCTTGTATGGAATTGTCACTCAATTTGGATGGGAAATCTGATTACAGTAATTATAAAGATATATATAAATATATATATATATATATATATATATATATATATATATATATACACAGTATATATATATATATATATATATATATACAGTACAGACCAAAAGTTTGGACACACCTTCTCATTCAAAGAGTTTTCTGTATTTTCATGACTATGAAAATTGTAGATTCACACTGAAGGCACCAAAACTATGAATTAAGACATGCGGAATTATATACTTAACAAAAAGTGTGAAACAACTGAAAATATGTCTTCTTCAAAGTAGCCACCTTTTGCTTTGATTGCTGCTTTGCACACTCTTGGCATTCTCTTGGCATTCTCTTCAGGTAGTCACCTGAAATGGTTTTCACTTCATAGGTGTGCCCTGTCAGGTTTAATAAGTGGTATATCTTGCCTTATAAATGGGGTTGGGACCATGAGTTGTGTTGGGCAGAAGTCAGGTGGATACACAGCTGATAGTCCTACTGAATGGACTGTTAGAATTTGTATTATGGCAAGAAAAATGCAGCTAAGTAAAGAAAAACAAGTGGCCATCATTACTTTAAGAAATGAAGGTCAATAAATCCGAAAAATTGGGAAAACGTTAAATGTGTCCCCAAGTGCAGTCACAAAAACCATCAAGCGCTACAAAGAAACTGGCTCACATGAGGACCGCTCCAGGAAAGGAAGACCAAGAGTCACCTCTGCTGCGGAGGATAAGTTGATCCGAGTCACCAGCCTTAGAAATTGCAGGTTAACAGCAGCTCAGGTTAGAGACGAGGTCAATGCCACACAGAGTTCTAGCAGCAGACACATCTCTACAACAACTGTGTGAGACTGTGTGCAGCAGGCCTTCATGGTAAAATAGCTGCTAGGAAACCACTGCTAAGGACAGGCAACAAGCAGAAGAGACTTGTTTGGGCTAAAGAACACAAGGAATGGACATTAGACCAGTGGAAATCTGTGCTTTGGTCTGATGAGTCCAAATTTGAGATCTTTGGTTCCAACCACCGTGTCTTTGTGTGACGCAGAAAAGGTGAACGGATGGACTCTACATGCCTGGTTCCCACCGTGAAGCATGGAGGAGGAGGTGTGATAGTGTGGGGGTGCTTTGCTGGTGACACTGTTGGGGATTTATTCAAAATTGAAGGCATACTGAACCAGCATGGCTACCACAGCATCTTGCAGCGGCATGCTATTCCATCCGGTTTGCGTTTAGTTGGACCATCATTGATTTATCAACAGGACAATGACCCCAAACACACCTCCAGGCTGTGTAAGGGCCATTTGACCAAGAAGGAGAGTGATGGGGTGCTACGCCAGATGACCTGGCCTCTACAGTCACCAGACCTGAACCCAATCGAGATGGTTTGGGGTGAGCTGGACCACAGAGTGAAGGCAAAAGGGCCAACAAGTGCTAAGCATCTCTGGGAACTTCTTCAAGACTGTTGGAATACCATTTCAGGTGATTACCTCTTGAAGCTCATCAAGAGAATGCCAAGAGTGTGCAAAGCAGTGATCAAAGCAAAAGGTGGCTACTTTGAAGAACCTAGAATATAAGACATATTTTCAGTTGTTTCACACTTTTTTGTTAAGTATATAATTCCACATGTGTTAATTCATAGTTTTGATGCCTTCAGTGTGAATCTACAATTCATAGCAAAACAGAAAACTCTTTGAATGAGAAGGTGTGTCCAAACTTTTGGTCTGTACTGTATATATAGATATATATATATATATATATATATATATATATATATATATTACAGATGAGCGAATCATTCAAAAAATTATTTGCGAACTCGAACTTTTCCTAAAATTTGTATATTCGACGAATAGATTCGTTGTATTTGTGTACAAAATATATATTATTATGTGCTATTAGCGAACATTCGCTCACTAATGTAATGTAATGTAAATGTACTCAACTTCTTAGAAGACGTACGCATGAGCATACAAATAGCTTACGAATTTCAGCATACTATTGTCTAAGACATTACGTAATACGCAGGCACGTACGAGGAGAGGCCGCGGCGTGCACTCCTCAGAGGCAGAGCGAATATTCGAGACATATCTATGGTAAATAGAGATGAGCAAGCATACTCGTCCGAGCTTGGTGCTCGTTCGAGTATTACGGTACTCGTAAGTGCTCGCTGCTCGGACCAGTATCTCGCCATGCTTGAGGAAATTGCAACTTCCGCATCGTGCTTTTTTGGCTCCTATAAACTCAGCCAATCACAAGCCAGGAGACTCTGCGGTACACCCAGCATCACGTGGGGCCCTTACATGTCGATAGCAGGGGTTGGCTGGCCTGATCAGGTGACCCTGGAATATACTAGTGACTGGCCGCGGTGCTCGGCTCAGATGCTGTCTGGATGTCGTTAGGGATAGAGCTGCTGCGTTTCAGGGAGAGTGTTAGGGCCTGCATTTAGTTCTCTGTTAGGCAGGAATCACCCACAAAGAACCCAACAGCCCTTCTAAGGGCTACAAGAAATTTTTTTTTGTCTCCTGGCTTGGCTGGCTGGCTGGCAATAGTAGTGCAGCTATCGCCATATATAACCCCTTTTTTCTTTTTAATTGTTATATCGCTTGATCACAAAAATCTCTGTGCGACATTTGTCTGGGTCGCAGTCAAAATAGCCACCATTAACAGGGTGTGAGTTAGGTCTACGATAGTTTCTGCACGTCACGTTCCAAAAAAAACAAAACTACAAAAAATATATAAAAAATTTTTTATAAAAAAAATATTTTTTTTGTTGTTTTAGCTCAATGATACAAATCCATTTCACACAGCAGTGTGGAACCATTCTGTGTGTCACAGTTAAGCTGTCTACTCACTCCAATTCATATTTTCTGTCCAGGTGACACATTCTGTACGTCACTTAATCCAACTAGGTCTTTTGCTGTCACGTATATAGCTTGATCACAAAAATCTATGTGCGACATTTATCTGGGTCGCAGTCAAAATAGCCACCATTAACAGGGTGTGAGTTAGGTCTACGATACTTTCTGCACGTCACGTTCCCAAAAAAACAAAACTACAAAAAAATATATTAAAAAAAATATATAAAAAATTATTTTTTTTGTTGTTTTAGCTCAGTGATACAAATCCATTTCACACAGCAGTGTGAAACCATTCTGTGTGTCACAGTTCAGTACACCCACTACAATCCGTATTTTCTGTCCAGGTGACACTTTCTTCACGTCACTTAATTAAACCAAACTGAACCAGTTTGTGGGTTTCAGTACACCAGGCCCATTTATTTTTTATTTTTTATATAATACACTTATATACAGAAAATGTTGAACCCCAGGGCTAAGGGTCGAGGACGACGGCGTGGGCGTGGGCATTCAATTACTGCAGGGGGCAGAGGCCGTGGTCCTGGGCAGGGTGAGACAGTACCTGCTGATGAGGGAGCAGGGGAACGCCTCAGAGCTACACTCCCTAGCTTCATGTCTCAACTTACAGGGACACGTGGTAGAGGACTGTTGAAACCACAACAGTGCGAACAGCTGATGTTGTGGACAATGCTTCAAGTAATTTGTCCACAGTCAGTCTTCCACGCAGTCCACCCACGTTACCCAAGGGAGCACTCCTCTGGCTCCTCCACCTCAACGTCCTTCCCCCCAGTCTGCCCCCTCCCAGGAAAATTTGGAATGCGATCCGGCATACTCTCAGGAACTGTTTTCTGGACCCTTCCCAGAGTCACAAACCACTTCTCAGGTTGCTGCTGACCTCGTTCCCGATGTCCAAGTTTTCCAACTGTCGCAGTCTTTGGGTGATGATGATGATGATGACAATGTTGACTTAGTGGAAGAAGTTTGTAAAGAGGTGTCGGACGATGAGGAGACACGGTTGTCAGACAGTGGTGAAGTTGTTGTCAGGGCAGGAAGTCCGAGGGGGGAGCAGACTGAGGAATCGGAGAATGATGAGGAGACTGACCCAAGCTGGGTTGATATGTCGAGTGAAGACAGTGCTTCTGAGGCGGAGGCGAGTGCTGCACCAGAACAGGTTGTAAGAGGCAGTGGTGTGGCCAGAGGGAGTGCAACCTGTGCCACACCAGGATCAGCAGGGGTGCCACCACTACTAGCCTAACCACCACCAGCATGCGCAGGCATATGAGTGCTAAACACCCCACTCAATGGAACCAAGGCCGTTCACCACTTCCTGCGGGTCACACCACTGCTCCTTCCCCTGTGTCACTCGCTGCCTCTGCTAGTCAACCCCCTGCATCACTCGCTGCCTCTGCTAGTCAACCCCCTGCCCAGGACCCGGGCACGAGCGCCTCCCGCCGGAAAACCACACCTTCACCTCCACGATCCTCCACAGTGTCCACCAATGTGTCCCAGCGCAGCGTTCAGCTGTCTTTACAGCAGACGCTGGAGCGCATGAGGAAATACAGTTCCACCCACCCACATGCCCAAGCCCTCAACGTCCACATCTCCAATTGCTTAGCCTGGAGATGCTGCCCTATAGGTTGGTAGAGACCGAGGCCTTTCGCAATGTCATGGCGGTGGCTGCCCCTCGGTATTCGGTCCCAGCCGCCACTATTTTTCCCGATGTGCCGTCCCAGCACTACACCAGCACGTGTCACAGAACATCATCCGTGCCCTGACCAACGCTGTTTCTGAGAAGGTCCACCTAACCACGGACACGTGGACAAGTGCTGCCGGGCAGGGACACTATATCTCACTGACGGCACATTGGGTTAACTTGGTGGAGGCTGGGACCGACGAATGACCCTGGGCCGCTTCATGTAGGCGCAGCACTGCCAGCGCCACCGAGGATTGCGGGGCCTACCTCGGTCACGTCAGTCTCTCAGACGTACTATGCCTCCTCCTCCTCCATACCCTCCTCCTCCTTTCTTGTCACAAGAGACGAATTTAGCCAGAGCATCCGTGGGCACGGCGCCTTCAGTCGGTAGCTCTAGGCGCAGCAGGCTGCCTATCCCAGTGCCGTGGTTCACTCTCCTGTAAGCGCCAGCAGGCGGTGCTCAAACTGCTGAGCTTGTCCAGCACTGGCAGAACGTAAGGCCTTTGCCGAAAGGCACTGTCACCACAGAGTAGGGGGGAGCTGTACAGAAAGATGGTGAGAATACCTGTGACCATACACGTCCGAGTGATCACTCGATTGCTGGACATGTGGCCTGAACTAAGCCTTGGAGCTAGCGTGCTGTGTCAACTTCCACCAGAACTGGCTGACAGGCTGAGCTTATTAAAATGAACAGTCAGTCAGTCAGATTCCTCAAGTCTACAATGAACCCATCTTCAAACTATTTTTCCGGAGGTCCACCTACAGACCCTCTCTTCAAACAATTTTTCCGGAGGTCCACCTGCAGGCCCTCTGTCCAAACAATTTTTCCGGAGGTCCACCTACAGGCCCTCTCTCCAAACAATTTTTCCGGAGGTCCACCTACAGGCCCTCTGTTTAAACAATTTTTCCGGAGGTCCACCTACAGACCCTCTCTCCAAATAATTTTTCCGGAGGTCCACCTACAGGCCCTCTCTCCAAACAATTTTTCCGGAGGTACACCTACAGGACTTCTCTCCAGTTCCAGTTTCCACTGTGTAAATTTTTTTTTTGGGATAGGTGTGAAAAATAATATTACCTGCGTATCTATATTGACCAACATTGGGTACGGTAGCAACAAGAAGAACAAACACATGCTGCCCACAGGGTTCCGCAAATTCCTGGTCCACAATGTCAAGGAGCTCGAGGTTCTGTTGATGAGCAACAAGTCCTTCTGTGCAGAAATCGCCCACAACGTCTCCTCAAAGAACCTAAAGACCATTGTGGAGAGAGCAGCACAGCTCGCCATCAAAGTGACGAACCCCAACGTCAGACTGCGCAGCGAAGAGAACGAATAAATATCTCTGTGGTTATTTGTGCTAAATAAAAGTTAAATAAACACAAAAAAAAAATTTGATCTGTTCCTGATCCACCCAAGTTGAATCTGTCCCATCATGAGAAAGTCCCCCAAGGAGTCCCCACTGTAGCTTGCTTCCCATACAACTACCTCACCCCCCCGACACCTGTGTCTCACCATTGTCCACCACCTCCTCAGACAACACTGGTAAATCCCCACTATCAGCACACTGAGACTGCAAAAGGTCTTGCGAATTGGGGCAGAGAATGTTCTGGGGTAGCACATCAGAGAAGGGGTGACTATGGGTTCCAGGGAGTACGTGACCACATTCAATCTCCATCTAAAAAGTCATGCCACACTTGATCAAGCTCATAATTGACAATTGTACCGGTTGATGCTAAATTTTTAAGTTGGGGTCCTGCGTCGTCATTCTAACTACATTCGGCTGTTGTCACCACCTCACACGCTAGCCCAGGGGGCACTCCTCTGGCTTTTCCAGCTCAACCTCCTTCCCCCCAGCCTGCCCCCCCCACATACAGGCCCTCTCTCCAAACAATTTACATCTTTTTCCTATCTTTTTCTCTCTCCAAACTATTTTTCCGGATAGCTGCCATATACGGTATTAAACTGAGTAGTATACATAGAAGACATACCACACTTGATAAATCTCATAATTTACGACTGTACTGGTTGATGCTAAATTTTTAAGTTGGGGTCCTGCATTGTCATTCTAACTACATCCGGCTGTTGTCACCACCACACACGCTAGCCCAGGGGGCACTCCTCTGGCTCTTCCAGCTCAACCTCCTTCCCCCCAGCCTGCCCCCCACCTACAGGCCCTCTCTCCAAACAATTTATGTCTTTTTCCTATCTTTCTCTCTCTCCAAACTATTTTTCTGGATAGCTGCCATATACGGTATTAAACTGAGTAGTATACATAGAACACATACCACACTTGATCTATACTGAACGTCACTTTTAAAAATACGTCATTTTCCTCTCTTTCTCTCATTTGTCTGGGTTGCAATTAAGCAGACCAAGTCTGCCTAATCTAATAGTTTCCGTGTAATTGCTCCATACTGCACGTCTTTTTCCTCTCTTTCTCTCTCGAAAAATCTATGAAATATATGGTCCCAAGATAGGGGACGTATACAATTTTAAACTGAGAAGAATCGATACCACACATGCCCCACTAGGAGAATTTGGGGTAATGGTGGGATTAGGCAGCCTCAGAGGCATCCATGCATGCTGCCCCTGCTGTTTCCTGTCCATTTCCGTGGTGTTTCCATTTTTTTCTGAGGTTTCCAGGTTTTCACCCAGCCTTCCCTAGGCAGAGCCTTGGTCCCCTGCAAAAAATGCTCGAGTCTCCCATTGACTTCAATGGGATTTGTTATTCGAAACAAGCACCCGAGCATCGGGAAAAGTTTGACTCGAATGACGAGCACCCGAGCATTTTAGTACTCGCTCATCTCTAATGGTAAAGTGCAAATACATTATTATAGGTATAATATAAAAATTTTAAATATCACCTACCTAGTATGCTCACGGACACGTTTAAGTCTCTTTTCTTCTCACGCTTGTCATAGAACTGGAGCAGAGTCTCAAACTCAGTCGCAATTTGTAATCCACATAGGTAAAATTGTAATCCAAATGGGTAAAAAAAAAGCAGCAAAGGTTCCTTAAAAAACCCTCTTTCAAGGGGCTCCCCAAATAACCTGAAAAGGGGGCAAAAGGGATGAGGCGCACGAATGCGTAACTTAATTTCCTGAGTTGCCTCGTCATCCTCCCGCGCTGGAGAAAGGGGCGGAACTACCAGGGAGGAGTCTGCATCGCTGAATTGAATTCATGCGCAACAGCATATAGAGTAACTACCAGGGAAAAGTCTGCATTGCTGAATTGAATTCGTACGCGACAGCGTATAGAGTAACTAAATTATATGTAGAATAGCGTATAATTTATAGGACACACTACGTAGCGAATGCGTACAAAAGTGAAGCGAATCACCTAATATTTGGATTCGCTTCGCAGCTGAAAAATCCCAAGATTCGATACGAATCTACGAAGCGGCGAATAGATTCGCTCATCTTATATATATATATATATATATATATATATATATATTTGTTATTGTGGCATAGCCAGGTAGACAGGTAGACTATCCGTTTGAAGCTGTAGAAAACTTGGGTGGTATAATGGTCACATTGTAAATCATGGCACAAGGCGGAGAGGAAATGTTCCCAAAAATATTTCACGTTCGGATAACTTGCCATGATAGACTGTTTCTTTTTTCCTTTTTTTGTGTTATAAGCCATTTAACATAAAGTCATACTAACATTAGTACTAACATACTAACACAACGTGGCTTACATTTTTAACAGAGGCAGGACAGTTATATGGTATATAAAATGTATTTATGTAATCTCTTTTATTATGCTTTTAAAACAATAGCTGGCATACTCTGACTATAGGTATTATATTATTATAGATATTGTCATACTTTTTATCTAAAGACTTTATTGTCAAAAAATAATTTCTAAATATACATAAAAGCCAATGTACAGCAGTCATTCGCTTCATTTTTCTTTTTGAATATTCTAGATATTCTGTTTTCCTTTCACTTTGTAAAATTACAATCATTTCAGGACTTGGCAACTTTTACTTTTTTCCACCTTTCAATGCTAATATGATTCTTTCATGAAAAGTATACTAAGCATAAAATGGTAAGTGATACCGGCTTGTTGCATCTGAACAGGAAATACCAGGACAAATTGAGATGGACTTTTTCTTTGTATCTATCTTCTCGTCTTTTCAAACAAGAAATATGATGCCTCCAATTTCACTGATTACTAGTCTCAGTATCCTTCTTATCAGGACAATCATAGTCCCTCTACAAATGTTCCTCTAATGTTATTTTTCTAACAATAGTAGGAGCTGACCCAGAGCTGATGGAGATGTTGGAAAAGAATATATTGTATTTGTCTGCTATCTGTATTTGGCTTGATAGGTAGTTGGTTAATTTAAGGTAACTGAGAGCCTTTATGAAGAAAGAATGAGAAAAGTGTTCAGATACTGAGGCTCACTGTGTTCTTATCAGGGCTGTAAGTCATTTACATCTGACTTGCTCAGTTTGGGCAACTGATATCTACATCGAGGATAAAACTCATTCGATACATAAACCATGTTGAGTAAATGGATACTGCACTGTGTAAAAAAGAAAAGGACTTGTTTGGTCTATGATGGAGGCGAAGTTGTTTCTAAAGCTATTACCTAAAAGTCTGTCTGAAGAACTAATAAAATGCTAAATGCCTTTGATCACTCAAGCCATTGGCAAATAAATGTGGAGCTTGTACTGTTGCACTTAATTTTTCTCTATTTGCATATAGCAATTGATAATACAGCATGATGCAGTAATGTTATTCTTTATTTTTTGTATATTCTAGAAATACATTATTTTGTATGCTATCATTCCTGGGTAACAAAAATAACTGTATATAAAATATTTAAATTTCCTTTAAAGTGAGATACCCCTTTCTAACTTTGTTATTTCTGGTCTAAAATTCTGTGCGAATTAATTTCTTTATGTATCAGTCTTTTCAGCTCTGGCTGACTGCATCAACCATTAGAGGGATCTTACTTTATACTGTGTGTAGCAGTATGTGCATATGGTCTTTCTAGTGGTGGCTGCAGGCATCCAGATTTTTATTAGTGTTGAGTGAATCGAAGTGAAATTAATTGACTTCGATCAGAATTTCAGGAAAAATTAGATTCGCCATTTACACTTTGTGGTAATGAATCAATTTTTCCTGAAATGGCAGTAATAAAAAAAAAAAAAATCAGTGATGACATCACCACGCATGTCATCACTCACCACACGTGAGATTTTGCATGGTTTCTTCAATCAAGATGGCCGCGACGGCCTCTGTGTGAGCAAATGGATGAGGTATGTAAGTATTTTTATATTTTTTAACCCTGATTAATATTAAGGTCTCAATGTTAATGTCAGATGCCGCAATCAGCAATGAATAGGTATCTAAGGGGATCAATGATGGGGAGTGGCTCAATCGCCGTTACCTATCATTGTGCCAGCTACATACAATGGAATGTGATTTAAGACACATTCCATTGTATGTAGCTGGAATGTGATTCATGACAAATTACTTCTTTCTTTCTTTGTGAAATTCAGAAAAGCAGCCAAATCGAATTTTTGATAACTTTGCTTATTTCTAATTTTCATGTTTTAAATCTGTCATTGAGTTCTGTATCAGAAAAAGGTGTGGTTGAAAATATATTTCCTACTAAATGAATGATTCTTAATTCTTCTTGGAGCATTATTTGGATTGTGTGAATATTGTGCCTTTGCATTGTACTCCACGTGCTTTTCTTTGATTATTGTAAAGTACATACTACAGTTGTAGTTTATGGTACTAAACACCAAGCATAGAGATACAGAGATGAGCAAAATGATTCTACAATTTTGAAATTCAAAGTGAATTTTTCAAAAAGTTCTGATTCTACACAGAGAGAATTCGGGTAGAATGTATTTAGTCCTGAATTGAATTGGATGGTCATTTCAGCCAAATTGGGCCTGAGTCAAATTTCTTACACATATGTTCATCACTAACCATGTACATTAAGGAAAAATAGCAGAAAAGATAAGCAATCCAACTGATGGGGTAGCTTTTCACTTATGAGAGCAGAATGGTAGTAGTAGTTAACTTAATATATAATTTTAAGATTTTCTTTCAGATATAAAGCTATACTTACAATACTGAATCAAAATTATTTGACATAAATTTAAGACTGCTACCATGGTATTCAATAAATTCCACAGGACAATATTTTATAGGGATTAATGTAAGATTCAAATAAAAATACAAGTGTTGTCTTTTAGTAAGCAAGATGGTAAATGCCACATAGTGCTATCTACAAATACCTTATCAAATATAAGTTATAGCTACATTAGAAACATACTGAAATGGAAATCGTAGTGTTTATTATAAATGATCAGGGAACAACATATGGCTTGACAAACTTCACTTATAATAATAATAGCACACAAAACTTGGAATCCATGCTATACTGGCACACAGCTTCTTTTCTACAAGTTCAATAAAACATCACAGAGAATTCTTTATAGATTAGACTCACCCTTCCTGCACCACAAGCAGATTATGCACATCAGTACTGCAAGAGCAGGTGGCATACAGTGACAGTCACACCGCAGTTGGATGACGTTTATCTTTTATGATCACTGGCAACAGATAATAAATGCATATACATGGTGATACACATTTCTATACTCAGAAAAACTATTAAATAAATAATATAACATATAGTAACTATTAAATTTAATAATAAGCACGTGGGTAATAAATGCTTGAAATTCACGGGGTGGTGTTATGTGCATCACTCTTTTTCTACGTCTCCCCCCTTATAGGTAAATTCTTAGATTATTATTTCACTTAGTCAAATATCTGTTAGGACAATATACTATAATGAAACTCCCTCTTCCTTATAACCTTGTCAGCAGCAGTGCTGCTGCTTCATGTCATCATAAATCTAACAATGCTCAGCTTATATTTACAGTGCCTTAAAAAAGTATTCATACCCCAATCTTTTCCACATTTTTTTTCCCATTACACCAACAAACCTAAATGTATTTTATTGGGATTTTATGTGATAGACCAGCACAAAGTAGCAAGTATGTTTGTGTGAAGTGAACAGAAAATGATACATAGTTTTCAAAATTTTAAATAAATAAAAATCTGAAAAATGTGGTGTGCATTTGTATTCATCCCCCTGTGGCCTTCAGAAGTCACCTAATTAGCAAATAGAGTCCACCTGTGTGTAATTTATTCTCAGTTTAAGGCTACTTTCACACTAGCGGCAGGCCTGATCCGGCAGGTGAAGGGTGCTGCTGGATCAGGCCTGCCGCAGTGACATGTGTGGAGCCGGAACCGCGCTCCGGCCCCACACATGTCACACAGTACATACATACACATAAAACATACACACACATATACACAGACAAATACACATACATACTTACATGTTCCCGGCAGGTCTTCAGAGCGTCGGGAGGGACAGGACGGCTCGCACAGGTGACGATTCCCCACAGCGCCCTCTGCTGGGCGCCTGGTGGAATCGTCACCTGTGTGCACCGTCCTGTCCCTCCAACGCTCTGAAGACCTGCCGGGGTGCATGTAAGTATGTATGTGTATTTGTATGTGTATATGTCTGTGTATGTTTATGTTTATGTGTATGTCTATGTCTGTATGTGTGTATGTGTAGCCGGATCCGTCATGAACTCCATTGAAAGTCAATGGAGGGCGGATCCGGTTACCATTGTGGTCACACCAGACGGATCCACCCCCATTGACTTGCATTGGGGGTCATTCCGGATCCGTCTTGGTGCGGATGCCTGGACCGGAGAGCAAACCGCAGCATGCTGCGGTTTGTTCTCCGGTCTGAAGACGGAACGGAATGCTTTCAGGAGCATTCCGTTGTCTTCAGTTCAGTTTTGTCCCCATTGACAATGAATGGGGACAAAACTGAAGCGTTTTATTCCGGTATTGAGCCACTATGATGGAACTCAATACCGGAATTTTAAAACGCTAGTGTGAAAGTAGCCTAACCACAGATATTCTGTGATGGCACTAGAGGTTTGTTAGAGAATATTAGTGATCAAACAGCATCATGAAAACCAAGGAACACACAGGTCATGGATAAATTTGTGGAGAAGTGTAAAGCAGGGCTAGGTTATAAAAAAAATTCCCAAGCTCTGAACTTCTCACGGAGCACTGTTCAATCCATCATCTGAAAATGGAAGGAGTATGTCACAACTGCAAATTTACCAATACATCGGCCGTCCAGGCAAGGAAAGTACTAATTAGAGAACCGGCTAGGAGGCCCATCTTCACTCTGGAGGAACTGCAGAGATTCACAGCTCAGGTGGGAGAATCTGTTCACAGGGCAACTATTACCGTGTGCTCCACAAATCTGGCCTTTGTGAAAGAGTGGCAAGAAGAAAGTCATTTCTGAAAGCAAGCCATAAGAAGTCATATTTGCAGTTTGCCACAAGCCATGTAGTGGACACAGCAAACATGGAAGAAGGTGATTTGGTCAGTATGTGACTTTAAATGAACATTTTGGCCTAAATGCAAGATGCTATATGTGGCGGAAACCTAACACTGCACATCACCCTGAACACAACATCCCTACCATGAAACAGGGTGGTTGCAGCATCATGCTGTGGGGATGCTTTTCTTCAGCAAGGACAGGAAAGCTGGTCAGAGTTCATGGGAAGATGGATGGAGCTAAATATGGGGAAAGGAGGAAAACCTGGTAGAGGCTGCAAAAGATGAGACTGGGGAGGAGGTTCACTTTCCAGCGGGACAATGACCCTAAACATACATCCAGAGCTACAATGGAATGGTTTAGATTAGCATATTTACATGTTAGAATGGCCAAGTCAAGGTTCATATCTAAATCCCACTGAAAATTTGTGACACGACCTGAATATTGCTGTTCACAGACGCTCCTCATCCAACATGACTGCGCTTGAGCTATTTTGCAAAGAAGAATGGGCAAATATGTAAGCCTCTAGATGTGCAAAGCTGATAGAGAATTACTCTAAAAGACTTGCAACTGTAATTGCAGGGAAAGGAGGTCGTACAAATCATTGACTATGGGGGGCTGAATAAAAATGCTTGTTACTAGAGATGAGCGAACATGCTCGTCCGAGCTTGGTGCTTGTTCGAGCATTAGGGTATTCGCATATGCTTGCTACTCGGACTAGCATATCGCGATCCTTGAGGAAATAGCAACTTCCTCTTCCTGCATGTTAAATGCCTTTTTTCAGCCAATTAACATGCAGGAGAGTCTTTGGTACCTCCTGGCATCACGTGGGGCCCCTACAAGTCGATAGCAGGGATTGGCTGGCCAGATCAGATGACCTGGGAATATAAAAATCTGGTCCCGCGCTGCTCGTGTCATACGCCGTCTGCATGAGATTAGGGATAGAGCTGCAGTCTGTCAGGGAGAGTGTTAGGGCCTGAATTTAGATGTTGGTTAGGAAGGAATCACCCACAAAGAACCCAACAGCCCTTCTAAGGGCTACAAGCATGCTTTTTTTTGGTCTCCAACCCAACGCTCCTTCTAAGGGCTACAACGACATTTTTTTTTGTCCTCCTCTCGGCTGCTGGCTGGGACTTGTAGTGCAGCTACCACAATCTTGGCTGCACACTGTGCACAGCGAATGGTGGCAGAAAGGGGACAGCACATGGTCCACACAGACCCCAATGAAATTGCCCAAGTCCTCTCAGTACTCATTTTTGCTGCTGCTGTACCTTGGCTTGCTGGGATCTGTAGTACAGTCTAGGGAATACGTTTTGTCACTCAGTTATATAAACTACAGTCCAGTGAACAATTGTGAGGTGTGCGATACACTAGCCGCAGTCTAGAGAATACGTTTTTTTCACTCAATTATATAAACTACAGTCCAATGAACAATTGTGAGGTGTGCAATACACTAGCCACAGTCTAGAGAATACGTTTTTTCATTCAATTATATAAACTACAGTCCACTGAACAATTGTGAGGTGTGTGAATACACTAGCCACAGTCTAGAGAATAATTTTTCTTCACTCAATTATATAAACTACAGTCCAGTGAACAATTGTGAGGTGTGCATACACTAGCCGCAGTCTAGAGAATAATTTTTTTCACTCAATTATATAAACTACAGTCCAGTGAACAATTGTGAGGTGTGCGATACATTAGCCACAGTCTAGAGAATACGTTTTTCACTCAATTATATAAACTACAGTCCAGTGAACAATTGTGAGGTGTGCGACACACTAGCCGCAGTCTAGAGAATACATTTTTTTTCACTCAATTATATAAACTACAGTCCAGTGAACAATTGTGAGGTGTGCGATACACTAGCCGCAGTCTAGAGAATAATTTTTTTCACTCAATTATATAAACTACAGTCCAGTGAACAATTGTGAGGTGTGCGATACACTAGCCACAGTCTAGAGAATAACGTTTTTTTCACTCAATTATATATAAACTACAGTCCAGTGAACAATTGTGAGGTGTGCGATACACTAGCCGCAGTCTAGAGAATACGTTTTTTTCACTCAATTATATAAACTACAGTCCAGTGAACAATTGTGAGGTGTGCGATACACTAGCCACAGTCTAGAGAATAATTTTTTTCACTCAATTATATAAAAACTACAGTCCAGTGAACAATTGTGAGGTGTGCGATACACTAGCCGCAGTCTAGAGAATAACGTTTTTTTTCACTCAATTATATAAACTACAGTCCAGTGAACAATTGTGAGGTGTGCGATACACTAGCCACAGTCTAGAGAATAATTTTTTTCACTCAATTATATAAACTACAGTCCAGTGAACAATTGTGAGGTGTGCGATACACTAGCCGCAGTCTAGAGAATACGTTTTTTTTTTCACTCAATTATATAAACTACAGTCCAGTGAACAATTGTGAGGTGTGTGATACACTAGCCGCAGTCTAGAGAATAATTTTTTTTCACTCAATTATATAAACTACAGTCCAGTGAACAATTGTGAGGTGTGCGATACACTAGCCGCAGTCTAGAGAATACGTTTTTTTTCACTCAATTATATAAACTACAGTCCAGTGAACAATTGTGAGGTGTGCGATACACTAGCCGCAGTCTAGAGAATAACGTTTTTTTCACTCATTAATTATATAAACTACAGTCCAGTGAACAATTGTGAGGTGTGCGATACACTAGCCGCAGTCTAGAGAATATTTTTTTTCACTCAATTATATAAACTACAGTCCAGTGAACAATTGTGAGGTGTGCGATACACTAGCCGCAGTCTAGAGAATACGTTTTTTTCACTCAATTATATAAACTACAGTCCAGTGAACAATTTGTGGGGTGTGTGGGTCAACTAGCCACAGTCTAGAGAATAATTTTTTTCACTCAATTATATAAACTACAGTCCAGTGAACAATTGTGAGGTGTGTGATACACTAGCCTCAGTCTAGAAAATATGTTTTTTTTCACTCAATTATATAAACTACAGTCCAGTGAACAATTGTAAGGTGTGCGTTCCACTTGCCTCAGTCTAGAGAATACGTTTTTTTCACTCAATTATATAAACTACAGTCCAGCGAACAATTATGAGGTGTGTGATACACTAGCCGCAGTCTAGAGAATAATTTTTTTTCACTCAATTATATAAACTACAGTCCAGTGAACAATTGTGAGGTGTGCGATACACTAGCCACAGTCTAGAGAATAACGTTTTTTTCACTCAATTATATAAACTACAGTCCAGTGAACAATTGTGAGGTGTGCGATACACTAGCCGCAGTCTAGAGAATAATTTTTTTCACTCAATTATATAAACTACAGTCCAGTGAACAATTGTGAGGTGTGTGATACACTAGCCGCAGTCTAGAGAATAATTTTTTTCACTCAATTATATAAACTACAGTCCAGTGAACAATTGTGAGGTGTGTGCGATACACTAGCCACAGTCTAGAGAATAATTTTTTTCACTCAATTATATAAACTACAGTCCAGTGAACAATTGTGAGGTGTGCGATACACTAGCCGCAGTCTAGAGAATAACGTTTTTTTTCACTCAATTATATAAACTACAGTCCAGTGAACAATTGTGAGGTGTGCGATACACTAGCCGCAGTCTAGAGAAATTTTTTTTCACTCAATTATATAAACTACAGTCCAGTGAACAATTGTGAGGTGTGCGATACACTAGCCGCAGTCTAGAGAATACGTTTTTTTTCACTCAATTATATAAACTACAGTCCAGTGAACAATTGTGAGGTGTG
>ONZH01022236.1:0-39485 GCA_900303285.1 Rhinella marina | reverse complement strand
TATAGTGTCCCTGCCCGCCAGCACTTGTCCACGTGTCCGTGGTTAGGTGGACCTTCTCAGTAACCGCGTTGGTCAGGGCATGGATGAGGGCTGGGACGGCACATTGTGAAAAATAGTGGGGGACCAAGTACCGAGAGACAGCCACCGCCATCAGGTTGCAGAAAGCCTCAGTCTCTACCAGTCTATATCGCAGCATCTCCAGGCTCAGCAGTTTGAAAATTTGGACGTTTAGGGCTTGTGCATGTGGGTGGGTGGAATTGTTTTTGCGTTTGCGCTTGCGCCCCAATGTCTGATGCAAAGACAGCTGAAGGCTGCGCTGGGACACATTGGTGTAGGGTGTGGAGGATCGTGGAGGTGAAGGGGTGGTTGTAGGGCGGGAGGCGCTCGTGCCGGGGTCCTGGGCGGAGGGTTGACTCGCCGAGCCAGGATGTGACACAGGGGAAGGAGCAGTGGTATGATCCGCAGGAGGTGAATGGCCTTGGTTCCACTGAGTCGTGTGTTTAGCACTCATATGCCTGCGCATGCTGGTAGTGGTTAGGCTGGTAGTGGTGGCTCCCCTGCTGATCCTGGTGTGGCACAGGTTGCACACCACAGTCCGTCGGTCATCCTCACTTTCTTTAAAGAACCTCCAGACTTGCGAACATCTAGGCCTCGCCACGGGAGCTTCACTACGTGAAACAGTTGCTGATCTACTTGCTCTGGCCCTGCTTCTCCCTCTGGCCACCCCACTGCCACTTCCAACCTGTTCTGATGCTGCACTTGCCTCCCCCTCAGAAGCACTGTCTTGACTAGGCTTACCAACCCAGCTCGGGTCAGTCACCTCATCATCTACCTGCTCTTCCTCCGATTCCTCACTCTGCTGCCCCCTGGGACTTACTGCCCTGACAACAACGTCAATGTCTGACAACCGTGTCTCATCATCATCTGACACCTCTTGACGCACTACTTGCACTAAGTCCACACTCTCATCACCCACAGACTGCAAAAGTTCTAAATTTTGGGCATCAGGACAGAGCAACTGCTCAGGTTGCTGTTGTGCAGTGGTTTGTGTCTCTGGGTAGGGTCCTGAAAAGAATTCCTGTGAGTATGCCGGATCTGAATCCATACTTTCCATGGGGGGGGGGGCAGGCTGGGGGGAAGGAGGTTGAGCTGGAGGAGCCAGAGGTCTACTCCCTTGGCTAAAGTGGGTGGACTGGGTGGTGGATAAATTACTGGACACATTAACCGCTATCCATGTCATCACCTGTTTGCACTGTTGTGGTTTCAATAGTGGTGTACCACGTGACCTTGTAAGTTGCGACATGAAGCTAGGGAGCGAAACTCTGCGGCGTTCCACTGCTCCCTCATCAGTAGGTACTGTGTCACCCTGCCCAGGACCACGGCCTCTGCCCCCCTACATCACTTGGACGCCCACGTCCTCGACCCTTAGCACTTGGGTTCAACATTTTGTGTAATCACTAAACTGTCGAATTAATATCTGAGGCCAAAAATGTATTCTCTAGACTGCGGATAGTGTACCACACACCACAGAATTTTTCACTGGACTGTATTAAATGTATCTGAGAGAAAAAACGTATTCTCTAGACTGCCGCTAGTGTAAGGCACACCACACAATTTTTCACTGCACTGTAGGATATATGAATGAGAGAAAAAATGTATATTTTCTAGACTCTGGCTAGTGTGCAGCACACGACAGAATTTTGCACTGCACTGTAGGATATATGAATGAGAGAAAAAAATGTATATTTTCTAGACTCCGGCTAGTGTGCAGCACATGACAGAATTATGTACTGCACTGTAGGATATATAACTGAGAGAAAAAACGTATACCCTAGACTGACGCTACTGTACAGCACACGACATAATTGTTCACTGGACTGTAATATATATATATATAACTGAGAGAAAAAAACGTATTCCCTAGACTGCACTACAGATCTCAGCAAGCCAAGGTACAGCAGCAGCAAAAATGAGTACTGAGAGGACTTTGGGCAATTTCTTTTGGGTCTGTGTGGACCACGTGCTGTCCCTTCTGCCACCAGTCGCTGTGCACAGCGTGCAGCCAAGATGGCAGTAGCTGCAGTACAAGTCCCAGCCAGCAGCCGAGAGGACGCCAAAAAAAAGGACGTTGTAGCCCTTAGAAGGACCGTTGGGTTCTTTGTGGATGATTCCTGCCTAACCACATTCTAATTTCACGCCCTAACAGTGCGCAGCCAAGATGGCGGTAGCTGCACTACAAGTCCCAGCCAGCAGCCAGGAGGAGACCAAAAAAAAAAGGTGCTTGTAGCCCTTAGAAGGGCTGTTGGGTTCTTTGTGGGTGATTCCTGCCTAACCAACATCTAAATTGAGGCCCTAACACTCTCCCTGACAGACAGCAGCTCTATCCCTAATCTCATGCAGCAGCCAGGAGGAGCCAAAAACAAAAGGTGCTTGTAGCCCTTAGAAGGGCTGTTGGGTTCTTTGTGGGTGATTCCTGCCTAACCAAAATCTAAATTGAGGCCCTAACACTCTCCCTGACAGACAGCAGCTCTATCCCTAATCTCATGCAGGCGGCATCTGACGTTCACCGCCATTCCATGTCAGGGTAAAATTTTAAGTGCTTCACCTGCTACCTCAGTCTCACTTGGTCACTCTGGGTTCACCGCCATGCTGTGTCAGGGTAAATTTTTGGGTGGTTCACCTGCTACCTCAATCTAACTTGGTCACCAAGCTGTCACCACGCTGTGTCAGGCTTATGCCTGTGTCGTGGGGCGGTTGATAGGACAGCAGTGCCAGCATGGGCAGTGGTGTCACCCGCTGGCGGTGATGGACCTTTGTTGCACCTAGTTGGGTGCTTTACTAACATGTGATGGGCATGTGCCTTGCCCATCTTGGTCTGGGTCAGCACAATTGTCTTGAGGGTCACCACCAGACTGTTGCCCAGAATTTGGCATAATGGTACGGTTAAGCAGCCTCAGAGGCATCCGTGTATGCTGCCCCTGCTGTTTCCTGTCCATTTCCGTGGTGTTTCCATCATTTTCTGAGGTTTCCAGGTTTTCACGCAACTTTCCCTATGCAGAGCTCCGGTCCCCTGCAATAAATGCTCGAGTCTCCCATTGACTTCAATGGGGTTCGTTATTCGAACCGAGCACCCGAGCATCGGGAAAAATTCGACTCGAATAACGAGCACCCGAGCATTTTAGTGCTCACTCATCTCTAAGAATAAAATATACATATATATAAAATCACAAGAATAGGGCTTACATTTATATGGGTAAAACCCTGCAGGTAGGTGGATCCATGTGACTTCGTTTGTGTGCCATAGGAATGTAATTTCCTGTTCCGGTTCCTGGATAGTCCGGACCGGAAGTACCAATGCGTTCCAACAGTGGAACGCATAGGATATATTGAAATAAACTAACAAATAAAATAAAATAAACTGTACAGGCCATAGAGAATTAGATATTCGCTGATCATCTTAGAAAAAAGGAGGACAAGGTGAGGCGAAGCAAACTATTTCTCCGTAGTAGGCATCGGGTCTTCCGGTCACATGACTGGGTGACTGAACCCGATGCGCTCCAAGCTGGAGCGCAGGAGGAGGAATTGGCATCTCGTAAGGCGCTTCGAGTATTCCGGTCATGTGACCGGGTGTCCTCGGCGAATGCGCTCCACGCTGGAGCGCAAGGAGAATCAAATGTGATGAATGCATTCCAGCGGTGGAGCGCACAGGATCTAGAGGGGCGTATCTAGTCTGTGGATCCATCGACCTCCAGGGATTAGATAGTCAGATTCCAATTATCAAAACTAGGAGTGGTTAGTAGATAGTTCAATAATGGATCATATTCAAGTTGCCGTACTCATGAATAATTAATAGTTAGTTATATAAATATATAAAAAGATAAGGATATATATATATATAAAAAGATAAGGATATAGTTCTTCATATATATATAAATAGGATATAGTTTATATATATATATATATATATATATATAAAACGTAATTGCTTCGGATCAGGATAAGAGAAAAGGAATATATATATATACATGTATATGAAAGATAAAATACATATAGGAAATCATTGATATATTTTTACAGGAGAAAATATTACAGTTTATAAATGTGAAGTCAATTTATCAAAAATAATAATAATAATGATAATAATAATCATAATTATATATATATATAATATATATACAAAATATACACTTATATATACTGTATGTACTCAAATACACAAAATTAAAAAATATATATATGTTATGCTTAAGGGAGTGATAATGCATTAGGGTTTATCATAGATATATAAATAAATACATAAAATAAATGAATAAATAAATGAATTCGTTTTCACGTCAGATTACACTTCTCAAGTAGGAACATACTATACTAATGTATCAGAGCATGTTGTTTCTCTAAACGTATACCCATAGGAAAGAGATCTACAACGAAATGTCATAAATATCATATTATTTTTATTTTTGTTTATTTTTTTTAAGATATTTTTATGTATATGGCTCAAAATGGGTGGGAGTTTATGACCCTATATGGATGTTTTACTATGCCTATAGTCGGGTGGCCGTAACCCTTGGGGATAATGATCCTAAAGTGATGTTCTATTTTTAAAGAGATTATGGAATGTCAGTAGTTGTTGTATTCCAAAGTTTCATATAGTCCAGAGGGGGTCAGGGTGTTGAAACGGAATATCCAGAACATCTCTTTCTTGCACAATTGTTGATATGAATTTGGGGTCCAATCAATGGGTGTTATGGACAGTCCACTAGGGTCACTGTTGTGATGGTCATAAAAATGCTTAGACACCCTATGTTTCAGATATTTCTTGTTAATGTTGTAACGGTGTTGCTTTAGTCTCTCCCTAAGGGATTGTGTGGTTCTCCCAATATATTGAAGCCCGCAGGAGCACTGTATCATATAGATAACGTAACTGGAGCCACAATTCATGAAATGTTTCAAATGAATCGTCTCTTTTGTGTTGGTAACGGTCACTAAACTTACATTATGTTGAATAGTATCACAGCATTTGCACCGATTGGTATTGCATCTGTAAGAACCTACTTTCTGTCTGTGCCCTCCTGAAGAGTGGTTTGTGTTGAAAATCTTTGGGCGGGATGGGGCCAATAGGTTTTTGAGGGTTTGGGCTCTCCTGTATGTAACCTGTGGTTGTTTTGGTAGATTTTTGCCTATGATGGGATCTTTTAATAGGATAGACCAATGTTTGGATAAAATTGATTGTATACCTTGGAATCCTGGATTATACCTGGTTATGGAGTTCAGGTCTCTAGGTTTGGTAGATTTGGTCCGATCTTTTGGTTTGAGACTGGTTTCTTGGGTTTCTTTCAGGACCCTATTCATGGAGTCTAGGATTAGCCCCAGTGGGTAGCCCTTCTCATTGAACCTATTCTGGAGTATTTTTAGTTGGTCAATTAAGATTGGTTCCTCTGTACAGTTCCTTCTAATCCTTCTCATTTGCCCATATGGTATGTTCCTCTTCCATTGCTTGTAATGGCAACTAGAGAAGTCAAGGTAACTGTTTGAATCGACCGTTTTAAAATATGTGCTAGTTGTGATTTTATTGTTGTGGCTGTGTAATATTAGAAGTTTCTTTGTCAATGTGGGCTGTGAATGTTAAATTCCAATTATTTTGATTCAGACCTTGAACATATGTTTCTAAAAACTCTAGATTGCCCTGCCAAATAAAAATAATATCATCGATATATCGTTTATAGAAGTGTATATTAGGGTGTTGTAGGATTCCTATGCAGGATTCAAAAGAGCCCATGAATAAATTAGCGTATGATGGGGTAAACTTCGTCCCCATCGCAGTTCCACATTTTTGTAAGTAAAAAGTGTCTCCATATTTAAAATAGTTATGACTGAGAATAAAAGCGATGGAATCTAAAATAAACTTCTTCTGGTGGGGGAGATAAAAGTCTTCCTGCAAAAACGTCTCGACCGCCTCTACACCACGCTGATGTTCAATATTGGTGTAGAGTGCCGAGACATTAATAGTGACTCAATACATGTCAGTTTTCCATTCGAAATTCTGTAGAAGGGTGATAAGATGACTGGAGTCCCGGAGATAAGATGGTAAATGTACGACATATTTCTGTAGAAATGTGTTGCTGTATGCAGATAGATTGGTTGTGAAGTGAATCTATACCTGGTATAATTGGACGGCCTGGAGGGTTCGTAAGAGATTTATGAATTTTGGGAAGATAGTAAAAGTATGGAATGGATGGATGAGGAGGTGATAGAAACTTGGCTTCATTTTTAGTGAGAATATCTTCTGTTTTTCCTAATTTGATGTGTTATAGAAATTGTTTTTGGAAGTCATCTGTGGGATCCGTTTCTAGTCTTATGTAGTAGTTGTCATCAGACAGAATACGATTGGCTTCATTATTGTAAGCATCAGCATTTAAAATTACCACCCCCTCACCCTTATCTGCATTCTTAATTACTATTCCACTATTGCTACTGAGTGACTTGAGAGCTACCCATTGGGAATGAGAAAGATTATGGGTAGGGGTTTTCAAGTTAAATCGGATATCAGTAAAACTTCGTAGATCAGTCATTACCATATTATAGAAGGTTTCAAGATGTGGGCCCTTACTCTCAATAGGGTAAAAGGTGGATTTAGGATGGTAATGGGATGTGATGGGGGCTTGTTGAAATTCAACCAGCAATTTTTCTATATCCTCCTAATCAGTATGGTCAATATGTCAGTATGGTGGGGTGGTGCTGGTAATCGTTTGTGATGTCGGTTGAAGGTGTTTTGATGATATTAACTGAGCGTTTCTACGTGTAAAGTGTCTCTATAAAGTGAGTTTTCTAATATACTGATTGAGGTCCACAAAAAGTTCGAAGAGGTCTGGTTTGTTGGAGGGGCAAAAAGAAAGTCCCTTGGATAGTACTTCTATTTCGTTTTTATTAAGTTTATAGTCAGATAAATTAAAGATGCCCTTATTTTTTAAAAAGGTATTCGGGGACTCAAGCTCACCACTAGATCGGGTTTCGCTTTCTTTAGGGCACTTTGTATTTCTGCCCCTCCCTCCTCTACAGACTCTTCTTCGTCTGATATTTGTCTTTTCTTTTTTCTTTTGAGTGTGGGGATGGGACTGTACAAATGAGTGATTTTGAGGGTATGCTGTGGACGTAGATTCTGTGAGATCGTCAATGGTTGTGGGAATGTGGATAGAGGTTTGGATACGGTTTGTGCTAAAAATGGAGATAGTATTTGGATACTGGATAGAACTGTTCTGGTTGGAACCCTTCCCTGTGTTAGTGATAGGAGGTTCGACGGTGAGTGTTCCGCTAGATTGGGAGGTAAGGATAAAAAATTGTCAGGACTGGGGGAACTAGAATTGTATAATGATACATTTGTAAGTGATGGTACAGGAGAAGAAACAAGAGATGAGGCCTGATTTGAATTGGAAGGGCTCGGAGTTTGCGAGGTTGAGTTGCACAGACTAGTGGGGAAGATGCAAAACGATTAGGTTGTGTATCAGCTATATAATTGTCATTATTATTACTATATGGAAATTTATTGTTATGTTCAGACGTGATTTCCCGGTTGTCATCAAATCCCTGGGTAGTTGGTTCGAGTGAAGAATTATATGGGGGTTTGTTGGTTTGGGCGGTATTGTTAGGTTCGGATGCTTGAGTGTATGGTTCTGGTAGTTTCAGTATGGGTTGATTCTTAGTAAGTGTAAGATGTGTTTTAGACTCAATATTCCTATTGGCTGAAAAAGAGTCAACCCTTAACCCAGGGTTAGATATATTGCTACGGTAGAAGGTTCTCCCCCTGTTTTGATTGAATTAATTAGTCTATTCCAGTTTTTAAAACAGAAGAGTAGGAGAGGTTGTACCCTACTGTAGAGGGTTTAGTGTGAAAGATACGGGAGGGGGAATTCCATTTGGCATTATGTCCTCTATCTGTATGATGAAGTTTATATGGCTTAATATTATTAGTATGATAATCTGTCAAGTCTCTTAGTAATTTTTTACTTTTCTTCAAGACCTCGTTATATTCAAATCTCCTAAAGAAACTCCTCGGTGGTAGATGTTGGCCAAGCGGTTTCTTTGTCTTATCATCTATTTGTGCTTGAGTCAGTACCAACAATTGATGGCTGATCTCATAACGTTTAAATATAAGGATGTTAATAAGTTGCAGGGAGCAGTTATCAATAGACTTAAACCACTCTGAGGTAATGGTGGAATCATTAGAATAAGTGGATTTCATAGGCAGACGTAGACCTCTAGGGATAATTTTAAGGGTGGCATAAAGTTCTAAAAAATACCGGTCAATTAGGTTATGTATAAGGTCCTTAATGTCCTGCGCCAAATTTCCTTCCTCTATCGGAGGGTTATTTTCCAATGATTCATAGTTCATGGTGGCTTCACGTTCCTCAATTTCTCTTTTCCATACTTTCATTTTGTGGGGGATATTCAACCTTGTAAATTATCTTGTCAGTCGTGAGAGGAGATGCGGTAAATCTTCTGATATATATAGTTCTCCTAGGTCAGCTACAGGGACTCCAACCGGTATGGCGGGGGCCATAAGCCGGTCCATGTCAAGAATAAAAAGAAAAAAGGAGTGATCAGCACATGTGATCATTTGATTCTCCTTGCGCTCCAGCATGGAGCGCATTCGCTGAGGACAACTGGTCACGTGACCGGAATACTCGAAGCGCATTACGAGATGCCAATTCCTCCTCCTGCGCTCCAGCTTGGAGCGCATCGGGTTCAGACACCCAGTCATGTGATCGGAAGACTCGATGCCTACTATGGAGAAATAGTTTGCTTCGCCTCACCTTTCCTCCTTTTTTCTAAGATGATCAGCGAACATCTAATTCTCTATGGCCTGTACAGTTTATTTTATTTGTTAGTTTATTTCAAGGTATCCTATGCGTTCCACTGTTGGAAGGCATTGGTACTTCCGGTCCGGACTATCCAGGAACCGGAACAGGAAATTACATTCCTATGGCGCACAAACGAAGTCACATGGATCCACCTACCTGCCGGGTTTTTCCCATATAAATGTAAGCCCTATTCTTGTGATTTTATATATATGTATATTTTATTCTGCTCCTGATGAAGGGGATACTGACTCCCCGAAATGCGTTAGGCTTGATCTAATAAAGATACCTACCACTATAGAGGTCCTAGAGTCATCCATCTGAAGGGACGTGGTGTATCCATCATTCTACAGGCGATCTCAGCGAGGGAGGGAAAGGTACGGGTGTCTTGAGTTTATCCCGCGATCCCCCTCCCTGGTGAAGTAAGTGGACCACTTTCCATTCGGATTTTATTGAGCTGTGGAAACTAGCACTTTTTAAGTATTTTTGTATGTTCATTACAATTTGATACTTGATACTCGCTACTACGCCACCACTTTATGGCAGTCTTTTGTGTCAGTCTGGATGTATGTTATCAAATATTTTATCTCTGCATATCTTTTACCTTTTCTGTAGAAGTCACAACTCTCCACTACACTTACTGCTTTTGACTGTACAGTTACTCCACCTATTTCCCCTATTTCTTCTGGATGATTTGGCGCCCCACCACCTTTTTCTAAGATTTTAATATCAGTGTGAGGGTTTAGCTATATATTGTCAATTGCATTTACCATTTTAGTGCACCATTTTCTGTGAATTTCTGTTTTATAGAGTTTTTCACATCCACACATTTGGCTATCCTGTGTAGGATGTTTTTGTGGTACATGTGGTCCGCTGCGGGCATCCCCCATTGTATGCATTTTTGCTGGGGATTGCTGTCAGCAGCGGATCACATGTGCAGGACTTGCTCCACCGGTTAGAAATGTGCAACAGCATATGGGGTTTTGAGCATGTTCTGCCATTTAAGACCACTTTTTTCAGTGAGTTTGTTTTTTTCATTGCAATTTTGTGCAAATATTTAGTGAATTTTTGTGCTTTTATACTATTTCCACCGCTTTGGAAAAGTGGGTACACGCCATTTTTATCAAATCTGACTTTTTACAAAGTATCAAAAAGATCACTATTTTATTCAAGTTGAAGGGTGATATACAAGAAATAGAGTAACAGCACTAGACCAAAGTGTTATGTTTAACGATGCACAAAATTTATCAAAGTGCGCTGTTGGTAAATTCAGTGTAAAATTACAGCAATGCAGACTCAATGCAAAAACTGAATTTTCCCCACTGTCAGAGGAAAACAATTTTTTTTTGGCGCCAAGGTAAAATGCCCCCAACATACCACCACTCACAGTGCCCTTATAACCGTCACAGCCAAAGTTTCCCCAGTCACATTTTCCACATAGCAATTACATGCAGAGTGCCCCCATAAAAGTCATGACACAGTATACTCACCTGCTCCTAGGTCCTTTGGAGTTTAGCCACTGAAATGCTGAACGTTACATGTAAGCAATAACTATATAACTTGCTGCTTCTGCACTGATTTCTATGATCGGTGCATAATGCCTCTGTAGTGCCCCAGAGGATCACTGTAAACAAGCTAATTTGGTGCTAAACAGTTAATGTATTGTGTTTTACACCGTGTAATCTCAAATGGCTGAATATAGGCAAACAAATAATTAACATCTAGCAGCTCTTTAGTGTGATTGTTGTGGAGACCATCTGGTCTGGCCCCCTTTGGCTTGTTGTGGCTGTTTTTCACAGAACAGTCTGGCTCGGGCTGTGTGTAAAGCTACATCTTGTGAGCCTGGCAGAGGTTGATAACAAGGAAGTAAAAAAAATATCACCAGGAAAAACACTATTTCTATGGAGTGAGAAACTGCCAGAGCAAAAGCAAATACACTAAATGAATCACTAAAGGAAAGAGAGAAGACATCTTTAGACTGTTTGGGACCACAAAGGACTGTGCGTGATAACGCTCATTTGTGGCTATGAATTTTGCTGCTTGTGGAGAGGTTATATTGCCTCCAGCACTCACCACACATAAATAACGAAATGGACATCGGTTTGAAGATCTGCACCCCCTGGTGGGAACTGTAGTACTTTTGAACACCTTGATGAATTTGGGAAGATTGCAAAGTGTTTAGAGAGGGACTCAAGGACTACTACTGCCATCATTGCTGCTGCCTATACAAAGCTATTGGGAAAAGCAAGTTCTGTGGAATAGCTCAGAATTGTGTCTGATATATGTGACGCCCACCCAGGCCGAGGGTACTTAAGGTAAGTGGTCGGGGCCGAGTCCCACGGACACTCTAAAAAGGGGAAAGGGTATTTGGGAATAGTTTGTGACACCAGTCAAGGTGTTTGGCCTAGATAGGACCGAGCGCTGACACAGGCCCCTGGGAGATGGATGTTGTGGGTCAGCGCTGATGTTAAACCCCCACCCCCCTTGACTAGGGCTGACTCCCAGGGTTAAAGATAGTGGGGCGATCACTTGCCTTTGTCTTGGAGACTTGTGTGATAGAGGGGAGGCACATCGGCGGCAGAAAGGATGACTCAGAGACAGCATGGAAAACTGGAACATTCAGGTCACCGGTCGCTTTGGCCTATTTTCCTCCTGCACTGTCAAGCTGCTTGGTCACTAACTCCTTCAGGCACTCTCCTAACTGCCCTCTGAAGACTTTCTTCTTCAGTCTCCTCACACAGACTCCCTGTGTGGACTGCTTCTGCTGGAGACTACCAGCTCACTCTCCTTCTGCAGACTCTCTCCTGCAGACTGTTATCTCTCCTGCTGCAAAATGCTATATCTCCTGCTGCAGACTGCTATATCTCCTGCTGCAGACTGACTGCTTCTCCTCTGCTGAGCTCCTAAGCTCCTCCCACTTCCTCTCCCCAGGCTCTGGGGTTGCCTAGGCGACTGGCTTCCTGGTTTTTATTAACACTATATACAGAAACACATACATGCTGTAGCAACCGACCACCATGCAGGGTGGAGGGCGCTACATGTATGCTTGTACTGCATCACCCATCATCCACAGTAAAGAAACTGTTCATTGTTATCACTAAAGTGGGCCGGGTCTTTGTCTCCACCATTCGCCAGCCCTCACTCTACCTGACTACCTGCCTTGCACCATGTCAAACATCCATCTTTTAGTGGTTTTTAAGCCACCCCAAATACCACTAGAATGTGCCCCGAGGGAAGAAAGGATGTATGACCCAGGTGAGTGCCAGGGTGAGGACTGCCACCTTGAACTGTGAGTACTACAGCCACTACAACTCCTGCCATCCTCGCCTCTACAGTGGGTCGCTGCACCTCTGAGTGTTGATACACCTTTTTTTTCCATCTTCATGCCAGCCAAGACACAACCTTGATGGCATTTCCTTCCTACGCTTTCTCCCAGCATTATACAATAAAGGATGGGCAGATTTTGACACTACTCCAAACAGGAACTAAAGGTATAAAAATCTGATTTTAAGCTTTGTGCTCACAGTTGAATGTTAATGAAAGTAAAACATGTGGTATATGGGCACATTTGTCCTATTTACAATTTTATTTCAGCAAATGCACTGTATTGTACCAGCTAGTCTGCATACCTACCATCAGCTGAAAAGGTTAATCCATGATATGTTTGATAAGAGAGGTGGAGAGGTGTCTGAGAAAGTCTGCTTGCCTTTTCTCTCTGCCCTCGGGAATTCTCTGACGAATGCCTCTCTCACTGAATGACTTCATGGGAGACTGTGATATTTTACAGAGGATGAATGCTTGCAATTGTACACAGAAGGTCATGAGCAAAGAGAATTGGAAGAGACAGTGGTCTGATCTAGGGTTGGAAACTCTGAATCCGAGGTTAACTACTGTATCTTTGTCACTAATAATAATCTGAAATAAATCAATAGTTTAGCTTGGTATGTTAGAACACAAATCGTGATGGTCTATGCAGACATCCTGTCCTTGGCCCATTCCACTACAGCCTGGCATAGCACATGGGTACAGGGTATCCTGCACTGATGTGCTTTGTAAAGGTATCAGCTGGAGTGGACACAGGCAGGAGCAATGATGTGGGTCCCTACCAGTACAGCACTCACTGCGGCAAATATAGTAGAATTCAGAATCCGTACACCGCATTTATGGTTACAGTGTACGGAATCTGTGTGTGCTACAGTGAAAAGCACTACAGTCCACACTTTGGGGACCTGCTTTGCCAATAAAATAATAAAATAAATAAAATATAATAGTTGTAACAGTTTTAAAAATGTTTAAAGGTTTAGGTACACTTTAATAAAAGAACCATGCCTAACACATATCCTTTTGGTACCCCACAGCCATCTTTAGGTTATACCAGTCTTGATATATATCCCCCTTTGTTTCCTCAACACTGAGGCCAATGATTGGCTTCAGCAGTCACGGGACCAAGCCAGAAGAGGTCGGGAACAAAGGAGCGTCATGGGACCATGGACAGGTGAGTTGTTATATTTTTTACTTTACCAGTGGTTACCACCATTGGGGTTGTTGGCATTTAGACCGGACCTTCCATCTCCCACTGCCTTTGTCATTAATACCAGTGTGTAATCAAACAAATCACTGAAAAAGGTGCACTGCGACGGTACATGCAATTGATAATATATGGCTAAACCCTCACACTGATGTTAAAATGAGACTTTCGCCAATATATTCTTATATCAAGAACATACCGGAGCCCAAGCACCGCGTCAAGGTATCTCAGAGTGGCACGGGACCTAACGCTAACCTACCTATGCCGCATGGGCAATTATGGAAGGAGCATATAGGCCGACACACAGCAACCTACTCCTAGTTACCTCCAGCATGAGATCACACATCCAATGGGAGGAGACTGTAAGTCCCACCTACCAATGACTCATGTGACTCAGGCTGCATAGGTGCACCAGAATGTTACCATAAGTCAAGGTACATTCAAACCTGGTGTAAATGTACAAACACAATCACGGAAAACAAAGTGGTCTAAAATGGCAGAGAAGTGCTCAAAACCCCATATGCTGTTGCGCATATCAAAACCGGGGGAGCAAATCCTGCACATGTGATCAGTTACTAACAGCAATCCCCAGAAAAATGCATACAATGTACCAGTGTGTACACAGAAATTTGTTATTTGGACTCAATTCAAATTACTTTATACATCATTGGATGCTACATATCTGACCAAGGTTTCCCCTAAAATCACTGTTTTCTTCTAACTGGAGAACAGATTCTTAGTTATATACTGTAAATCCACTAATTGTTTGGCTAAGCAAAACTAATCAAACCTGCACCAAAAAGTCAAGGTGTGAACCTGGTTTGGATCATATGATGCCATTTGGAGCAATTGGCACATGTTCTTTTTAAGTGTTTGTAATATACTGTATATGCTCTTATCAAAATATGTTGATAAAATGTTACTTATTACTATACATATTTCAGTAAAGACAAAGTGCCACATAAATACGCATACATTTTTTCAATAATGCAGGGTAGTTCTTTGTGTTCACAATTAAGATGGATATAGAAAGGAATCAGTTAATTTATGGCTGCTATATCTCCAGCAAATCATTAACATCACTAAATTAACATGCACATACAGCTCCAGTCTTCCTAACTGAGCAATTTGCCTTTTTTAGTTACGGAGTGATTGAGGATTAGTCATCATGTTGGTATTCAGAGGGCAGGGAATAGGTAAAAAGTAACTTAGGATGTATGACTCTCATTAGGTATTAGTCTAGAATATCAATAGTTCCTGTTTACCACCTTAAGTTGGTCAAGTTTTATTTGGATGCTGACTCAGGCCGGATCCCAGGTGGAGTGTCCTTGTTTTGGACACCTGCTTATTGAGGACAGGAAAAAATATTTAAGATGACGAGATTGTGATGTGGTGTACAGAACGGGGATTCCCAGACTATTGTATGAAGAGCATGTGGGTAAAACATTAGGTTTCTGTAGGATGAAGCAGAGAAGTAATGAAGGGGGTGCTAAAGTGGAGTAAAATAGTGAGAGGAACAGCCAGGGCAGGACAGAGAGAAAGATGAAAAGGACAAAAGATAGCGATAACAACAACAATATATAGATGAAGACATTTCCCTTTTCACTCAACATTTCCACTCTGGTACTGGCTTCATACAGAACACACCAATTGTTAGGGTTTCTAGTACTTTTGTAGTGAGTACAGAAAGGACTTCCAATGCTGATTTGTCATCGTTTTTGGTATTTTTTATGCTAAATCTTCTTAAATATCACCATTCGTCAATTTTAGTAAAGAAACAAAAGACCATTTGCGAGGTAGAGAGACATTCAATGCTACCATATCCAGCTCTGGGTATGAGATTCTTGAAAATAAGAGAATTTGCAGTGTGCTGCTAGCCCACTGCCAGAAGGGTTAAGATTGTGTGGGAAATGTGGTGTTGGACATTTACTTTTACAGCCTGTTAAACAGTTAACAGCCCTCGGTAACTGTTGCTGGGCAATGCTTGCTATACTTCCCCATAGGGAGCGGTATAGACTGAGGGTAAGTAAGTTGAGATAGAGAGAAGAGAGGAAGCTAAAGGAAGCAGCCCTGGGAAGCACCAACCAGCTTGACACACAGAGCCATTAACCAGCCTCTGAGGAAGCAAATGAGAATCATCTTGGAGCATACCAGTCATTATGAGGAGGTACATGCTAAATAGGCTGTGGAGATAATCTGTATTTAGCTTTTACAGTCATGGCCAAAAGTTTTGAGAATGACACAAATATTATATTTTCACATGATCTGCTGCCCTCTGGTTTTATGTGTGTTTGTCAGATGTTTTTATCACATACATAAATATAACTGCAATCATATTATGAGTAACAAAAGCTTATATTGACAGTTAGAATGAGTTAATGCAGCAAGTCAATATTTGCAGTGTTGACCCTTCTTCTTCAGGACCTCTGCAATTTTCCCTGGCATGCTCTCAATCAACTTCTGGACCAAATCCTGACTGATAGCAGTCCATTCTTGCACAATCAATGCTTGCATTTTGTCAGAATTTGTAGGTTTTTGTTTGTCCACCCGTCTCTTGATGATTGACCACAAGTTCTCAAAGGGATTAAGATCTGGGGAGTTTCCAGGCCATGGACCCAAAATCTCTATGTTTTGTTCCCTGAGCCATTTAGTATCACCTTTGCTTTATGGCAAGGTGCTCCATCATGCTGGAAAAGGCATTGTTGATCGCCAAACTGCTCTTGGACAGTTGGGAGAAGTTGCTCTCGGAGGACATTCTGGTACCATTCTTTATTCATGGCTGTGTTTTTAGGCAAGACTGTGAGAGAGCCGATTCCCTTGGCTGAGAAGCAACCCCACACATGAATGGTTTCAGGATGCTTTACAGTTGGCATGAGACAAGACTGGTGGTAGCGCTCACCTCGTCTTCTCCGAATAAGCTGTTTTCCAGATGTCCCAAACAATCGAAAAGGGGATTCATCAGAGAAATGACTTTACCCCAGTCCTCAGCAGTCCACTCCCTGTACCTTTTGCAGAATATCAGTCTCTCCCTGATTTTTTTCTGGAGAGAAGTGACTTCTTTGCTGCCCTCCTTGAGACCAGGCCTTGCTCCAAGAGTCTCCGCCTCACAGTGCGTGCAGATGCACTCACACCTGCCTGCTGCCATTCCTGAGCAAGCTCTGCACTGCTGGTAGCCCGATCCCGCAGATGAAACATTTTTAAGAGACGGTCCTGGCGCTTGCTGGTCTTTCTTAGGCGCCCTGGAGCCTTTTTGGCAACAATGGAACCTCTCTCCTTGAAGTTCTTGATGATGCGATAGATTGTTGACTGAGGTGCAATCTTTCTAGCTGCGATACTCTTCCCTGTTAGGCCATTTTTGTGCAGTGCAATAATGACTGCACGTGTTTCTTTAGAGATAACCATGGTTAACAGAAGAGAAACAATGATGCCAAGCACCAGCCTCCTTTTAAAGTGTCCAGTGGTGTCATTCTTACTTAATCATGACAGATTGATCTCCAGCCCTGTCCTCATCAACACCCACACCTGTGTTAATGGAGCAATCACTAAAAAGATGTTAGCTGGTCCTTTTAAGGCAGGGCTGCAATGATGTTGAAATGTGTTTTGGGGGATAAAGTTCATTTTCTAGGCAAATATTGACTTTTCAAGTAATTGTTGTTAAGCTGATCACTCTTTATAACATTCTGGAGTATATGCAAATTGCCATTATAAAAACTGAAGAAGTAGACTTTGTAAAAATTAATATTTGTATCATTCTCAAAACTTTTGGCCATGACTGTAGACTCCATAGCATCTTTGCCTGAGGGATTAAAACGCCAACATATTTTGGAGACAGACTGGCCATCTGCTAAGAAAAGTACAGCCTGCAGTTGGTTCTTTGTAGTTGTGTATTTTGAGACAAGTAAACAGATTGAAAGATACAGGGAGAAATGGATTGGAGAGATTACAGATACGGAAGACTAACTCAGAGAGATAACACCTAAGCCTGTCCACCACCTTTGCAGCCTCTAGAACTATGAGAACTGTAGAAATTGCAACCTATATAAGATCTGATGGTCCACAAACTGGCCTCATCATTGCATGCACCAATACCTGCATCACCTCAGCAATGCATTCCCCTACCTTGCACCTACCTTACAGAGACTCTGTCTTGTTCCCCCACCAACAGCATGGGCACCCTGAACCACCACCAGGCAGGGGAACCCCCAAAGCCAAGGTGTGCAGGAACTAGGATGCACCCTTTCCCACAACTGTGACCAACCTAGAGAACGTCAGAGAGGGACCAGTGTCACTGTGAGTAGCCATCCCTCAAAGACAAAGACACTACTCACAAATCGCCCCCATCCTCTCCACCCAATCCCTCTCATGCAGGTTTTTCACAAATGAAACTGAACTACACAGGAAAGATTCCTTACACTTCATACCAGTGGTTCATAAAGTTCCGATTCCGGATGTCTACAAGCATACATACAGACATACATACATACTCACATACTCCGGGACGCCCGCAGCAGGTCTTCAACGCGGCCTCCTGCACGCTGCCGGATGACGTTGTCCCCACTGCCCCCATACCGCGGACGTGGAAATCTGTGGGGAATCGTCACTCACTGCGCGCAGGAGGGCGCGTGACGTTCTTTGCGGGTCCCGGAGAGTATGTGAGTATGTATGTATGTATGTCTGTATGTTTTTATGTATTTATGTTTGAACTGTGTCATGTGTTGGGGCAGGAGCGCTGCTCCGGCTCCACACATGTATTAGCGTTGGCACGATCCGTCTGGCACCCTTTATGCCGATCCGTGCTAACGCATAGTGTGAAAGTAGGCCTAATCACTATTTTAGTCAAGTCAGCCTAAATCTTTTGTGTTCGGGGGGACTCCCAGCCAGTTTCTAGCCAGATTCTACCTTGATCGTTTAGAAGGGTCTGGCCAGTACCTTATCTCTCCTTATCTTCAATAAAATAAATATTATCGTATGTCAAGTGTATGTTAATTATAAGGCTAACTTGGGGTAGAATAGCTAGACGACAACTATTGCATGCACATAGCCAGTAGGGTTGGTTTTTCAAACCAGAACCTGAACACTTTTGTAATTGCATGTACTTAAAAATTCAGTATAACCGCTGAGTTATTCACTGAAATCTACATAGCATCACCTGCTGTTTGCCCTTTTACTAAATTTTCTGTCCAGCTCACTGAGTTGACATAAATGCTTAGTTCCAACCTTCAACTGCCCCCAGCTGCAGCAGCAGAAAGGACACACTACCTGAGAAAGTGCACGATCCTTGAGCTGCCAGCTTGAAGTAAATCTAGCAGAGCAATTGGAGCAATGAATGAGGAGATCTCTCTATCCATGTGAGATACAGGGCTAGTCATAAGTTTGTTAGAAAGAGACTATCATGTACTATATGATATATGAGATATCTCATTTTCACTTTTTACAGTAATCATGGGAAAGCCCCTTTAAAGGGACACATTGTAAGATGTACAGTATTTTGACAAATTGTAAATTCCATACATAAGAGCTCAGTTCAAAGCCATGAGCTTTAGAACTTCTACTGCAGAAAGCTTGAGCTGCCTAATGACATGAGATGCTATGTTGTAACACAGCAACATCACATCCTGTCATATCCTAAGTATTGTGTCACACATGTCTGCAAAACGGTGATGATGCAGTATGACCATGACATGATGGGGCACTGCAGAGGTATACCTAGATATTATAAGGCACCCTAGAAAAATGGTCTCATGACATTTCTGCTAATTACAATTTATTTTATTAAGTAGAGGAATTTTTTTATTTCATTTTCCAATCACGCTGTAGCCCAGGCACTTCCAGGTCAGAAAAATAGAGTGCCCCCATGCATTTCTCTATCTCTCACTTCCCTTCATACAGTGCAAGATAAAGCCGGCACAAGGGGGAGATCAGTTTACTCAGTTACCACTGAACTTAATGGAAGCTGTTGAAACCTCTAAGCACCTAAATTTCCTTAGTGGTGGCTGAAGGAAAATGCTTTTGTTTTTTCTTTGGAACAGGAGACGGAGTTCGGTTCCAGGCCCTCCCACTCACCATGGGCCCCATAGCAGTCACAAGGTTTGCCTCCATGGTGAGTCTGTCACTGGGACACTGTAATACTGCGTAAGTGTACCGTGATTTTATAGAAAGAAAAGGCACAAACAACAAGCAGATTGTTCCCCTGTTATGGCAGCATAATATGGTGCTTATGCTGCAGCTACAAAGCTATATAACAGTATTCTCTCAATGTCAGCTCAGTATCTCCCCATTAGGGTACATTCACACGACCGTATAATTTTATCCGCGTCCGATCCGCATCCGTTCCGCATTTTGCGGAATAGATGCGGATCCATTCATTCCTATGGGTGAATAAAATGTGCGGACAACATTCAGTATGTTGTCCGCATCCGTATTTCCGCATTTCTGGTCCGCAAGAATATGAAGCTTGTCCTACTATTGTCCGCATAGATCGGTCCGCAGCCCCATTCAAGTCTATGGATCCGCAATTTGCGGATGACATACGGAATGGTTTCCGTATGTTATCCGTTTTTTGCGGATCCGTATAATTGAAGGTCTTGACAACTATGAATTATTCTTTTTTTTTTTTTCCTCTCTTTTTTTTTTTTAAACCTTCCGTTTTTTGCGGACCGTAAAAAACGGAAGACATGCGGAACACATTCGGAAGCCATTCTTCCGCAAAATGCGGACACACGGTTCAGTTATTTGCGGACCGCAAAACGGAAAGGACTCAACACGGTCGTGTGAATGTACCCTTAGTCAGAGGGGTGATAATTGCAATGAATCAGAGTGAATATGCTGTACTTTAGTTTAACTCAGCAGCCGCATCTGCTAGGCTCTGTTCACCATCAGAGTCTCTGTTCCTTCCCTCAGTCATCAGTCTCTGCAGATTTGATGGAAAGAATAGCACTTATATAAGTCAATAAGGTCTCCGTGTAACCACAGTGGAGAGTAAGCACTTGTCTGAGCTCCTGGTCCTACAGAGGATCTGCAGTTTGCGGACCACAAAATACTTTCGGGCTTGTCAATGAACTCTAACTCTGAAATCAAAAGCATACAGAGGTACAGTATAGAAGTATAGGGCTCATGTACCCCTATGGCAGCCCTTAAATGTCACAAAAAGGAGCTGTAATACAGCCATGTGCATGAGCCCTTACTGCTGTAGCAAAAAAATTGTACCTTCACAGTTCTAAGAAAATGTTTTAAACTCTTTTTCTACTCAAAACTACAATAAAATAGCTTATAGATGTAAAAGAGAACAACATTCAATGAATGCACAATACACTGCTTAATATACAGCTCTAAAAAAAGAGCAAGTTGTTTGAATGGTTGCCAAAGTAAATGGCAACCAGGGCACATTTAACCTGTTAGTGACCTCCAATACACCTTTTACGCCTTTCACTAATGGGCCTTAGAATAGCCATTCATCTTTTTATGTTGGTCTAGTCTAAGCCCTGCAAAATTCTCTCATGCAGCCGAGAGCAGGGCTGGGCCTCTGCTCTAATTGGCAGAAGTTCCAGTCCTGGCCATTTTACCTCTAGATCAGGCATCCCCAAACTGCGGCCCTCCAGATGTTGCAAAACTACAACTCCCAGCATGCCCGGACGGCCTACAGCTATCAGCCTACAGCAGGGCATGGTGGGAGTTGTAGTTTTACAGCAGCTGGATGGCCGCAGTTTGGGGATGCCTGCTCTAGATGTTATAGAAATAGCAAATGTGGCATGTAAGTTGTGAGAGAGCTCCCTCTCTTTGGCATTATCGCATTACCGCTGTGAACGAGTTCAGGAGATGGCGATGGGGGGGGGGGGACCTAACGAAAGACTCCTGCCCTGCCCTCAGTGATTACCTACCAGGGCTATACCAGAGGCACTGACAGAATAATACTTGTACTTCATATGCAGTATAGTGTATTATAGAAGCTATCAGAAGCTTGCATGTCAAAGTTCCCTTGTGGGACTAATCTCTTAATATTATAAAAATGAGTTTCTGTCTGTCTGTCTGTCTGTTCTCTATGCGCGACCAAACTACTGGACCGATTTTCACCAAATTCGGCACACAGGTACATCAGGTGCCCGGGAAGGTTTTAGACCAGGTCTCATCTCTCTAGGACATAACGTTCCTGAGATATTCCCAAAATATTACCTACATTAGCCAATATTAGCCTGACAGCATTGGTTTTAAACCCCAACTGCCATTCTCTGCACAACCAAGGTCCCGGTAAACCACGCCCCCCGACCCGGTCAGGTCATGCCCCCTCCCACTCCGCAGCCAATGGGGATTGAAAAAATGAAGGTAAAAATCAACTTCTGTCAGCTGCATTGACTTTCTCTCTGCAACGACACACAGAAACATTAAATGAAATAGATGAAATATACCCAGGCGAAGCCGGGTCTTTCTGCTAGTACATTATAAAAGCAAAAGTTAAACAAAGCTTTATTAAATTAAAAAATTCTCCAATTGAAAAAAAACACTTTTTTTCTATTGAAAAAAAATGCCTTGAAAAAAAATTGTCAGACTTGCTGTGTTTTACTAAAATAAAAAGCGATCAAATCAATAAAGTGTTATGTACCTCATCATGATACCAATGAAAACTACAATTCGTGCCGCAAAAATCAAGTCTCCACAGAGCTCCATGTGGCAATGCAAAATGATTTTCTGTTTTCAAGAAAGGGGTTTTATTGTGCAAAAGTAGTAAAACCTAAAAAAATTGTGGGGGTCATTTACTATCAGAAATATGCCTATATTAGGCGTATTTCTAGGGCAGATTGCAGCGCAAAGTTTATTATCAATATGTGACTTTTCACCATTGATGCCAGGTCTAAACAGAGGGTGTGGCGTGGACAGGGAAAGGGACATATCATTTTCTACGCCTTTTTTGGGAGTAGAAAATGGTTTAAATTTAAGCCAGCAAAGAAGCTGGCTTACACTGAGACCGGCGGTGGATAAGCCAAAGTTATGTAGAGGCCAGTAACTTGTGGTGGTTGCATAAAACATATTTCATGTACTCAGTGGGGGAGATTTATCAAACTGGTGTATAGAAAACTGGCTTAGTTGCCCATAGCAACTAATCAGATTCCACCTTTCATTTTCCAAAGCAGCTCTGAAAACTGAAAGGTGGAATCTGATTTGTTGCTATGGGAAACTAAGCCAGTTTACCTTTACACCAGTTTTGATAAATCTACCCCAGTATGCCGCACTTTGTCAATATGAGGACATGTACATGTGGCGGTTACAGTCCTAGGCCTCTGTGTCACTTCAGTGGCCAGTCTTCTCCAGTGCTCTCTGGTCTCTGCAGTTGCTTGGTGGATAGCTATTCTGCATCAAGACATCTGGGGCCTGCAGTGTCACGCTTATAAGATGAAGACTCCCTCTTCTACCACAATCACTTTATGTGGGCCTCTGGCCTGGTTTGCAGCCTCTCTGGCCAGATCTTATGCAGGAGGGACACTCCCTCTCCTCCTGCGCTATCTATAAGCCACCCTTAGTGATTGCAGTCGCCTCCTAATCACCACAGCTGCAGTAACTGACACTTCTTGTCCCTAGTAAGCCAGGGTCTGGTCTATGTTGGGCATTCCTCTGTTGCGCTCCCCCAGCAGGGGCATGCAAAATGTACATGGCGCTACTGTGAGAGGGAGACTACCGCTCCTGCAGGGGTGGACTGGCCATAGAACCTACAGGGAGATTTCTACCGCTGGGTGGATACAAAATGAGCTCTCTGCGGTATTTAATGCTGTGAGAATCTATGGTATTGCTGACCCCGCCTACTTGTGTTGCCCCACTTTCTGTCAATTTGGACTCCGCTACAACATGGGGCCACTTTTAGGGTTTTTCCAGGGCCACTTTAGGTTCCCAGTCCAACCCTGTTCTCCTCTGTCCTTTATGCTATCCAGATGCAGCAGCTGTATTACTCTGGCATGCACCCCCTAGCCTTGTCAGCACTATCACAAGGGGCCAGCATATTCTCATCCTAAGCAGGTGACACTTTCTTCCCAGACAGCAGAGCATCCAGGAGAGTCAGAACTGCATCAGCGCTCGCATCTTTTCAAGGGGCAGCTTCCTCTTAAGATGGACTTTAGTCACACCTTATAGTGACAAGAAAGTAAAATGCAATGAGAAAATTATCAACGTATATAATTCCACTGATTGTAAAAAAATATCACAAAAATCTGAAGTTTGATCAATGCTAGTTACCAGAGCAACAGGACCATTAATTTCAGTCCGCTAATTGTATGCAATAATCTTTATTTACGGCAGGTCATCTTTACAAGAGCATTGTGTTTGAAGTATGTAGTCAGAGCTCTAGTATTTGTAAGTCTCCAGGTGATATGAGCTCATAGATTCTTAGTAGAAAAAAAAGCATTAGACAAAAGCCTTTTAACCTCATCTGTGAGTCATGTTCCGCCTGAGCCAGGCAGGAAAAAACAGCTCTGTATGCCTTGTCTGATTCTGTTTGTGACACACGGATCTGCATGGAGGGAGGAATGAGTAGGAGGCTGTCCTTTCCGCCACCCACGGCTCATAGACAAAATACTGTACATGGACACAAGAAAGTACACCAAAAGTAAGAAGCACTATGGACAGTGGGTCTCGATGTGGAGCTTTGTTTTGTTTTTAATAGACAACCCTTTTCCAATGTCCATGTAAAAAACAGATCTTTGTGACTGTAATTATCATTTTACAGTTCTGAGCAAATGCTGGTAGTTAGTTCATATCAGCATATTGACCATATTGACCTATAGACATGCATTAAGGATCTTGCTATAGTTTTGAAAGGCAACATCAGGAGGTTTTGAGATTCCAAGAAGAGGTGTGATAAGCATTGCTCCAATTTTTTTTTTTTTTTTTTTTTACAAAAGCCTGCCATTTAAATATCATTGCCCTCAAATTGCTCCCAATAAGGGAAACCCTGTTCCCAAAATACAGAACTCAGACCAGACCAAGTAAGGCTACTTTCACACTTGCGTTTGCAGGATCCGTTTGTGAGATCCGTCACAAGCTCTCACAAACGGTCCTGAACTGATCAGTTTTGTCCTAATGCATTCTGAATGGAAAAGGATCCGTTCAGAATGAATCAGTTTTGCTTCAGTTCAGTCTCCATTCCGTTTTGGAGGCGGACACTAAAACGCTGCTTGTTGCGTTTTGGTATCCCCATGAAGAAACTGATGCAAACGGATCCGTCATGACTCACAATGTAAGTCAATGGGGACGGATCCGTTTTGTCTGACACAATAGAAAACGGATCCGTCCTCCATTGACTTTCAATCGTCTTTGCTATGTAAAAGATAATACAAACAGATCCGTTCAGAATGGATGCAGACGGTTGTATTATCATGAGAGAGCCTGGATGGATCGCACAAATGGATTCTGCAAACGCAAGTGTGAAAGTAGCCTAAAAGTACAGACCCCAAAATAAATATTGCCCTAAAGCCCATAAATAAATATAAACTCCGACCAGCCACCCTATATAAATACAGACCTTAGACCAGGCCCCTTGAGTCAACAAAAGACCCCTTGAATAACTACAGACACCAAAAAAACAGACCCTAGAATAAATACAGACACCGAACCCCACAATAAATGCAGATGCCCAAAATAACTACAGGCCCCAGACCAAATCTTATAAAGGGGTTTTATGAGATTTTTTAACTGATGACCTATCATCTGAATAGGTTATCAGTATCTGATCAGTGGGAGTCTGACACCCAGGACCCCCACTGATCAGTTGTTTCAGAAGGCACAGGTGCACGCAGTAGGCAGCTTTGCCTAGGCCATGTGACGTCACGTTCATCAGTCACATGGTCTAGGCTCGGCTCAGCCCCATTGAAGTGAATGAAGCTGAGCTGAGATACCAAGAACAGCTGCTATACAATATAAGGCTACTGCAAGCGCCAATGCCTTCTCAAAGACCTGGTCTGAGGCAGTTCCGAGGGTTGAACCTCCACTGATTAGATACTGATTAGTTAAAAAATCTTGAAAAACCCCTTTAATAGAGACCCATGAATAAATATGTACTGTAGAATAAATACAGACCCCAGATCGTACCCTCTAGGTAAATAGAGATGCAAATTAGGCATCATAAATAAATATACGTCATACCTGCTAAAAAAATACAGACCCCAAAATAAATACAAACCCCATAAATAAATGCAAACCTCAGACCAGACTCCAGCATACAGACCCTGAATAAATACAAACTCCTGATCAGACCCCCAAAATAATTACAGATCCTAAATATAAGCAGACACCACACCAGACACCATACCAGAACCCTACATACAGACCCCAGAAAAGAACCCATGAATAAATATAGACACAAGACTCCCCAGATATAGTCCCAGGCCATACCCAATAAATACAGACCCCAGAACAGATGCCATAATGAAACACAAACCTCAGACCAGATGCCATAAGTAATTACACATCCCAGGGCCCCTAAATGTAGATAACCAAAATTAAACACAGACCCCGGAATAGAGATGGTATGAAAAACAGACCCCGGAACAGAGACCTAAGCAGACTCAAGACCCCTAAATACAGATCCCAGAATAAATACAGACACCAGGACAAACACCATAAATAAATATAGACTCAGGATCTCTTAAATGCAGACCACCTAAATAAAAGAAATAAAGAAAATTACGCCCTAATGTTTGCTGTGAGGGGGCACCCTAGACAGACACCTAACCCCTTATGTCACTTGTTCGAACCTAGATAGGTAGATAGATAGAGTGTTGGCTCTTTCCAATAGTCATAGAACTTTCCCCAAAAGCAGTCAATGTAGTGTCATCATTGTTCCCCCGTTTCCTATAATAATTATAGCACTGTCCCCTTCTCTCCCCAAGAATTACCAGCGGTGCCTTTATACCTTGTAGTCAAAGAAGAGCATTCCTCTCAACCAGTACTCAAAGCAATGCATCGAAAGATACCGTATGTTCCATATTGTTAAAATACCAGCAGTGCTTAATAAGCACAAGTGAGCTATGGAGCTTAAAGTAATGGGCCCTTTGTGTAATCAAAGAAGGGCCTTGTCCCAATGTTCCCATCAGTGCTTCCCCCTTCCACAGTAGTCATATAAGGGATTCCCCTTTTTCTTCAGTAGTCGTATTTTAACTCTGTTCCTCCGACAGTCACAGTAGTGCCTTTACCACTAACTACAGACATAGCTTGTCCTCTGTAGACAGGGCAGTATCTTTCCTAAGTAGTCAATGCAGCTCATCTTTCCCAGTAGTACCAAGAGCGCCTCCTATGAGTCACATTAGGGCTTTCCCTTGATCTCCAGTAATCACAGCAGTGCACTCTTCACACACTTCCCAGACAAAAAAGTTCCCTTCTTTAAGGGGATTTTCGAGACTTTTTAACTGACCTATCCTCTGGATGCGTCATCGGTCTCTGATTGGTGGGTGTCTAATACCCGGGACACAGCGCCGTTGAGACTGTCATCAGTATCTGATTGGCGGGGTTCTACCACCCGGGACTCCTGCCGATCAGCTGTTTGAGAAGGTCCCAACGCTCCTGTGAGTGCCACTCATCAAGCACAGAACCGTACAATGTATAGCGACTGTGCTTGCTATTGTAGCCCAGCCCCATTCACTTCTATGGGGCTGAGCTGTGCCTAGGCCATGATTACTGAAGAACAGGGCGTCAAATGGCCTATGGAAAGCTGCGAGAAGGCCGCTGTGCTACTACAAGCACCAGTGCCTTCTCAAACAGATGATCTGTGTGGGTTATGGTTGTTGGACCCCCACTGTTCAGATACTGATGACCTATACAGAGGATAGGTCATCAGTTAAAAAGTTTTGGAAACCCTTTTTAACCCAAAAGTCCCTGCAATGACCCTTCATGTAGTAGTCACAGCAGTCTTCTTCCTTCTCAAATTATTAGTCTCCCCAACAGATGTTGGCCAAAGTATGCCAAAAGGACCCTCATTGGGCCCATTATAGGCTAAGGTCATGTATGGTGTATACATCAGGAGCATATACGGCCATATACATAGCCTAAGAAGGTATTAATGGGCTCTCAGTACAGCAAATAAAGAACAACGCACTGCCTGGTCAGGAAATTGTTGCAGTTATGAATTTCCTGCAGGAAAATACAAGTATGAATTCCTTATGACTAGCTAGGACTAGATTTCTTCATGTAATACACTTTTTCTGGCACCCTGATAGTTTAAGTCACGTACCGTGATTTAAGTTCATACTGCCTTTTGTCTGAAAACCATGAAGATATGTGTTTGATATAAATGATTGTATACTATCAAGAAAATCTAATCTGCATGTTTTATATATCCATCAAATAAATCAATGAAGGAAAAGTGTCCAACTACATACAACTGCCATCCATTTAATGGGTTCTATTCTTTAAAGGGTTAGTAAACATGTTTTTTATTTATATTATGCTCACGTCTGCTAATATATTTGAATATATTTGCTTCCGTTGAAAAGCATATACCTTAAAGAAGCAGTCTGGTGCCTTGACTACAGTCATTTACAATTCCATACTCAACTTAAATTTAGACATCATTTTCTTCAAGAGTTTTTCTTGCCTCATTCTCATGTAGTGAAATAAATGTGCCAGAAATTTAGAAATGCTGAAATTAAAAGCTACAGAAGAACCAAGACCTTAGAAATACTGTGACAGAATGTATCCAACTGCATCCATTTCTAACATGTCCAATGTCAGATTGAATTTCCTTAGGCTGACCAGAGGAAATGATTCTGAGGACCCATCCTCTTTGTATACAGGGCATAACCTTATTAAACTAGACATGTTGCCCAGTAGGGTTGATCATGCTGATTAAATTGATAACTGCCTTAAGGCTATAGGATCAACTGCTGCTGCAATATATTAGCTATATAGCTCTATATTTAGGCAAATTAGACTGTTCGAGCACCACTACTGCTATGCCCTGCTATGCATCCATAAGGGCTCATGCACACAACTGTGGTCAGTAAGTTTAGTACAAGAGATCCGTGATCATATAGGAACTGCATGTATCATGAAACACTAAGATGAAGTCCGTTCAGTTCAGGGGAGCCGCGGTAGGCCTCGGAGATCTGGCAGACACATGGAATGGGTTTCCTGGGTTGTATGCGTGAGCCCTAAGTCAGATATTCATTTAATCAACCCTACCAGACAATATGCCTGGTTTAATGGGGCTGACCATGCTTACAGAGGCTCTTTAAGAGATTTTTTTGTCATTACACATTCAGGACTTATCAACAATACTGTTTAAAGGGGTTGTCCCAAGAAAAATATTCTACAATTTTCAAACCAGCTCCTGGATCTGAATGCTTTTGTAATTGCATGTGCCGCATTTTTTACCCTATAAGACACACCGGCCCATAAGATGCACCTAGGTTTTTAGAGGAGGACAATAAGAAAAAAATATTTTTCATTAGCCCTCAGGTCAGACCACCAGTCAGACACCCAATGTTAATCAGACCTCAGCTGACAGCCCCAGTCAGACCCCCAATGTTAATAAGACCCTCAATCAGACCTCAGCTCAGACCCCAATGTGAATGACCCCCAATCAGACCTCAGATAAGAACCACATATGCCTCTCATCAGCCCCCATATGTCCCTCATCAGCCCCCATATGCTTCATATCAGCCCCCATATGCCTCTTAAGCCCCATGCCTCTTATCAGCCCCCATAGTGCCTCTCTTATCAGCCCCCATTGCCTCTCAGCATCAGGGCCCCATGCCTCTCAGATCAGGCCCCATGCCTCTCAGATCAGTCACCATGCCTCTCAGATCAGTCCCCATGCCTCTCAGTTCAGCCCCATGCCTCTCTTTCAGTTCCCCCATGACTCTCAGATAAGCCCCCAGCCGCAGGGCATATAAAATAAATAAACCACTTACCTCCCCTGCTCCCAGACGCAGCCACTCCTCACCGCCTGTCTTCCTCCTGCCTCCGGCTGTGCTTTGATCTGACATGCACAGTGTGAGTATTTGAAGAAGATGGGTCGGCACTGCGGTTTGCATGTGGTGTGCGCATCCAGGGAATGCGTCAAACTAGTATATAAATGAAGAAGAACCGGCACTCACTTTCTTTTCATTGCGGTTTGAAAAAAGCTCACGCTTGAGCCAAAACTAGTCACTGATGATGCCATTATGCCTTGAATAAACATCTCTTCATATCATCAAGAAAGTGAGTGCCAGTCCTTCTTCGCTATATGCGCACAGTGTGAGGTCACAAGTCACCCTCACACTGTGCGCAGCCACCGCACAGCAGACAGCCGAAGACCAGGAAGCGGTGAGTACAGAGCCTTCACTGCTTCCTGGTCCTCCGGTACTAATGAGGTCTTCCATAATGGAAACGCTCATTAGTATTCGCCCCATAAGACGTAGGGGCATCCCCCCCACACACACACACACACACACTTTTGTGTGAAAAATGCTTCTTATGGGTCGAAAAATACGGTAATTAAAAATTTTGTGTCGCCACTGAATTAATCAATAAAATAGAATAGAATCCTCTGGTAGGCCGTCCAACCCTGAAAGAAATATACTGAACACTGAATTGCAAAATTTGTTGTGAATATGAGCCTTGCCCTTCTAACAGTTGTCAGAATAAAAGGATCAGGTGTTAAAATTCAGTCGGAAGTTCCCCATACACATTAGATTGTCGGATGTACCCACCAACAATACTGTAATGTGTAGGCTGGCCTTTATCCTAATATGCCTTCTATAATGTAATAGGGTACCTAAGGAGCCTACATTCAGCCGATATGCCAGATATATATATATATATATATATATATATGTAAAGTGCCCATAGACCACCTGCCAAACAATATATTTGCTCAGTATACATCAGTATAGCTTTACCTCAACTGTATTGAAAAGTGTAGTCAACATTTTTAATACAACTGTATAGAAAAACAACCTACACCACATGGCATACTTTATTTCAATGTGAATGAAATGCAAAGGCATTTGTATAGGCCTATGCCTGGGGCATACATACTAAGAAATGTTTCAAATGGTCCACCTCAAACATACTCAGACGTGATGTGTACCTAGACTTGTTTCAAATGGTCCACATGTATATGTTTGCTTGGTACTTTTATGTTAACAAGGAACACATTAAATTCATCATTTTTATCAGCTAAATCTTGTTTAAACAGAAGGTCCACCAATAAACTACAAGAAGCAATTGGGAACATGGCAGTGGGGCTGGAACGGCAGGACTGTGGACAGTTGAGTGGGGATTTATTTGTAATGGAGCCCTACCTTCTGACCACTGGGGTTTTCCGTTCCTCCCTAGATATTGCCTCAAGGATGTTGTACCCTTTATTTAAAAGGAACATTTATTCAATAAAACAGTAAGACTATACAGCATTCAGAGCAGAGTCACACATATCAATATGTGGTGTGGTCAAAAGAGACACAAATATAACAAAATAAATCTTTGCAAATAAATTCAAGAACATGCACAGGGGTACCGATTCCATGAGATGTGTTAGTAAAACCTACAGATTTTAATCAGTTTCAACATAGAGTACCTGTTAAAGGGTATATTAATTATTAATATTTTGTGTGATATCAATAATTAATATTCATAAATAGGCGTAAACCGGCTGTTGCTAGCTCCACCTATTTATTCCTTTCTCTATTCCCTGCACTCTGTATAGTACCTTGTACTATGGCGGCGACTAAAAACAATGTGAACAGTACTATGTTAATAAAAAGATTTATTACACAATACTAAACGTCTACAGTCTAATTATTTAGACTATATCTATATATATTTATATTAACGTATATAAATATATCTACATATAGCCGCACAACAATACAGTAACAAAACCTCAGTATAAAACCTAACTACACTACACCGTCCCACATAGAAATTCCACCCACAAACTAGCTAACACATACACTCACACACAGAAATACTTATAGTTACACCCAAGGCAGCACCCTCCCGAGCTTCCTAACTGTCCCTAGGGGTGAAAGGGTTAAACACAATTCACTGGCGGACAAAGGATTAAATGGCAGGGAAAGGGTAAATATTGTGCCTGGAGGCACAGCAGGGGTTCATGTAGGGGTTAAATAATAATGAAGGGGTTAATGCATTGGTGGTTCAGGGGCTTATAGTTGGTGGTATAGTGGATCAGGAGAAATGAAGGGGTTAATTGCAGGGCTGAGAGAATGTAGGGTATTGCAGGGGTTAAATGCATGGGGGATAAGGGGTTAAATATTGCACAGGAATGTTGGGGTGACTCATTGGTGGTTCAGGGATAATATGTAAGGGGTTCATTGGTGGTTCAGGGGATTATATCCTGGGGGTTATACTCAGCCATCCTGGGGGGTCACTGCTCATTGTCCTGGGGATGATTCTCCATCATGGGGCTGCCTGGCTCAATTCTCAAGCCCGGCCACGCTCGCTCCCGAGAGGCCCGCGCTGCAGTAGTGTGTGCGCGCTGGCAGGCAAGTGCACGTGGGCCGGCGCGATGATATGACGTCACTGCGCCTGCCCGCTCCCACTGGTTCTTGTTCCCAGGCGGAGGATCTCTTTGATCCTCCCGCCTGTGAATTGCCACGTATCTCCGGCGCTGTAATTACAGCGCTGGAGGTGCGCGGCACACAGGGGCAGGGAAACCTTTTGTTTCCCTGTCCCTGTTATGTTAAACATCTCCGGCACTGCCGGAGCTGTTTAACAAAGGGCAGAGGATCGATCCTCTGTCCTTTGATGTGCCCGAGACTGGACATTACTGTCCAGTCTTCAGGGCGGCATCTCGCTCCTGCAGGCGTGCTGGTATGCGCCTGTAGGGGGATGCGGGGGGAGCACCGGGTCATGGTGGTCATCTGTGCATACATGAATATGTATGCAATAAAGGTGGCATGCATACATATCCATGTATATACTTAGATACATATATACCTGGGCATTTGGGGCATTTTGGGGCCACTTTATATAAATATATATAAGCAATCTGGGGCCACTATAATATATGTATATATTGGGGCATATCTGAAGGCCCAAGAATATATATACATATAAGGCCCATATATATATATATATATATATATATATATAGATATAGATATATATATAGATATATATATAGATATACATATACATGTATATGCATATACATGCATATACATATATACCCATATTATACCAACACTTCCTTCTACAGTACCTCTGCTACAAACTGCTTACAAAATTGTATCATATCCAAGAGGAAAAGAGCTTGGATATAATTACCTCTGCATAAGGAGGAAAGCAAAGGAGAAGAAAACGTAAATGAGGTAGGGGGACAGGAGGTGAATAGTGCGATGCCAAGAAGAATTAGAAAGAAAAAGAGAGAAAAAGGGTAGATGAGTATCCCAAAAAAGGGCAATGGCTCAGTTGATGGCAGAGCTCTCTAACCAAGAAACCAAGACCTTATCAAACTTGACCTTATCAAACTATACAGTGGAAGCATTTTGTTAACCTCCTGGATCCATGCAGATTTAGTGGGTCATTTTGGGTGGTTCCAATGAACAAAATAACTTTTTTTCATAATAGGGTAACAATTTAAATAGAGTGCATAAAGCTACACTAAAGAGAACGATCATCTACTAATGCCTTATTCAAATGTTAGTGTTTGGTCAGTATTTTCCATCAGTGATTGTGAGCCAAACCCAGATGTGTGTCAAAAACTCAGAAGAGGTGCATATGCTTCCATTATTCCTTATCTTGTTGGAGGATCGACTCATATTTTTGTCTGCCAATCACTTATGGAAATAACTGACCAAACGTTGACTGTGTGAATAAGGCCTTATCCAAAGTGACAGACTTAGTATTTTAGAGCTAATCAAGTGAGCCTCCATAAAATCAAGCACCTCCCACCAGTAAATCTGCAAAGCGTTACACCTCCAAAACACGTGAGGATTTTGTATCCTTATCAATGACTGTCTGAAAGAATAAAATATAGTGCCAATGTCTACTGATGTCTTCTGGACCCTGATTTTATAATTATAGCCTATATTCAGCAACTCAAAGCAGCAACCACAGCAGAACCTACACTTCTCTGCAGATGTCACCATACTGATGGAAGAGATTCATGTGCTTCTCCATGAAACCAGATATATTTAGCCATCTCCATGATTTCTTTTGTAAAATATCTTTATGTTTAAAGATTTTCTGCTTTAAAATGTAATATTCACAATATCATTACTAGTAAACATTGAAGGCAGCTTTTATTATTCTCTTTCTTGTATTAACTTAAAGGATCTTAAACTTCCTGAGATTAGCTTTCATGCTGTAAGGCAAAACTAGACTGATTTTGATCTATGACAAGTTCTTCTGTGCATATCTAGTTCTTTTCATTAGTATGTCTGAAATAACTCATGTATCGCATTTACTACATGGGTAATTGTCCATGACTCACTTGAATATACTCGATTATTATGCTAGCGACATTCATGAGTCATAAGCTAAAAGAAGCCTGTGAGTTACAAGAGCAATGACCACTAGGTGGCTCCAGCTACACATGATCCCTCATGTTGTCAGGTTTAGGAAGATGTCAATAAAAATGAAAAAACAGCAAAGTATAACATGGTGTAAAGTGTCACAACCACTACAACACTGCTTCCAAGGAAATAGGCATTTTGAACTTATATTCAAGATGCAATTTATTTACTTTCAAGTTTTATTTAATTTGTGTGAAGCGTTAAAATCCTTTTTTAAAACTTGATAAAGCTGACTAACCATTTTTGCAAAAAAAAAATATTGCAAAAACAGCAAATGTAGATCCTGCTTCCGGTTTTTCGCCTAGACTACTGCTGCATAACAATACTGTACATATGGTACATACAACCCTGTACACCATATGACCCTCAGTAGTCAGGACATATAATAGGCTCCTTGGTTGGGACGAGGTGTAGGAAGAATAGTAGGCTGCCGCCTAAAGGCCCTATTATACCTAAAGATAATCGTGAAGATCACATATGAATGCTCGTTAGCGATGATCTGGCATTTTAATACTGCTGCTGACTACCTGATGAACAAACAAACGCTCGTTCATCAGGTTATTGGAATCTTTTAGCGGGTTTGAAAATCCCCGTTTGTTAGCAGCATATAGTGCTGTATAATCACAATCTGCTGTCGGCAAACAGTGATTCAGTATGAGTACGAGTGATTATCGCTTGCATGTCTCCATACTGAGGAGGGGATCGCTGCATGTAATAGCAGTGGTCTCCTCCACTAGCGAGCAGGCGATTGCCAGGAAGGAACACTTCCTTCCTGACAATCGCCTGCTTCATCTGCACGTTTAATAGGGCCCTAAGGCTGACACCATCTGCCGCTGATAGGCTCAGTTCAGTAACTATTCCCTATACCTTGCTGCAATTGGGTTAACGGGGTTGTGTTATCTCAGATTTTGATGGCATTTCAGCTCTGAGACCCGCACCTAAATCCCATGGAAATTAATGGAGAATGCATCACACAAGCATGAACATCATTCCATTCACTTCTGTGGGACTACCAGAGATAGGCAGTCCCACTCTGCTCACTTCAGGTGCCCTATCCTGAAGATACAGTGCCTTGCAAAAGTATTCGGCCCCCTGGAACTTTTCAACATTTTGCCACATTTCAGGCTTCAAACAAAAAGATATAGCATTTTAAATTTTTGGTGAAGAATCAACAAGTGGGTCACAATTGTGAAGTGGAACGAAATTTATTGGATCATTTAAACTTTTTTTGTAATAATAAAACTGAAAAGTTGGGCGTGCAAAATTATTCGGCCCATTTACTTTCAGTTCAGAAAACTCACTCCAGAAGTTCATTGAGGATCTCTGAATGATCCAATGTTGTCCTAAATGACTGATGAAGATAAATAGAATCCACCTGTGTGTAATCAAGTCTCCGTATAAATGCACCTGCTCTGTGATAGTCTCAGGGTTCTGTTTAAAGCACAGAGCATCATGAAGACCAAGGAACACACCAGGCAGGTCCGTGATACTGTTGTGGAGAAGTTTAAAGTCGGATTTGGATACCAAAAGATTTCCCAAGCTTTAAACATCCCAAGGAGCACTGTGCAAGCGATCATATTGAAATGCAAGGAGTATCAGACCACTGCAAATCTACCAAGACCCGGCCGTCCCTTTCATCTCAAACAAGGAGAAGACTGATCAGAGATGCAGCCAAGAGGCCCATGATCACTCTGGATGAACTGCAGAGATCTACAGCTGAGGTGGGAGAGTCTGTCCATAGGACAACAATCAGTCCAACACTTCACACATCTGGCCTTTATGGAAGAGTGGCAAGGAGAAAGCCATTTCTCAAAGATATCCATAAAAAGTCTCGTTTACAGTTTGCCACAAGCCACCTGGGAGACACACCAAACATGTGGAAGAAGGTGCTCTGGTCAGATCAAACCTTAATCCAACTTTTTGGAAACAATGCAAAACGATATGTTTGGCGTAAAAGCAACACAGCTCATCACCCTGAACACACCATCCCCACTGTCAAACATGGTGGTGGCAGCATCATGGTTTGGGCCTGCTTTTCATCAGCAGGGACAGGGAAGTTGGTTAAAATTGATGGGAAGATGGATGAAGCCAAATACAGGACCATTCTGGATGAAAACCTGTTGGAGTCTGCAAAAGACCTGAGACTAGGACGGAGATTTATCTTCCAACAAGACAATGATCCCAAATATAAAGCAAAATCTACAATGGAATGGTTCAAAAATAAACGTATCCAGGTCTTAGAATGGCCAAGTCAAAGTCCAGACCTGAATCCAATTGAGAATATTTGGAAAGAGCTGAAAACTGCTGTTCACAAACGCTCTCCATCCAACCTCAAAGAGCTCGAGCTGTTTTGCAAGGAAGAATGGACAAGAATTTCAGTCTCTAGATGCGCAAAACTGATAGAGACATACCCCAAGCGACTTGTAGCTGTAATCGCAGCAAAAGGTGGCGCAACAAAGTAATTAATGCAAGGGGGACGAATAATTTTGCACGCCCCACTTTTCAGTTTTATTATTACAAAAAATTTAAATGATCCAATAAATTTCATTCCACTTCACAATTGTGACCCACTTGTTGTTGATTCTTCACCAAAAATTTAAAATGTTATATCTTTTTGTTTGAAGCCTGAAATGTGGCAAAAGGTTGAAAAGTTCCAGGGGGACGAATACTTTCGCAAGGCACTGTACCTGTGGGTCCCAGAGGTGGAACCCACCCATATCAATGGCATATCCTACCAATGTGCCAGCAAAACACGTCAGCGTTAAAAGTCAACAAGCAGTGGCGTAGCTAGAACTGACTGGGCCCCACAGCAAATTTTTGTATGGGCCCCCCATGACCCTCCTGGCATCGCATTTGTGCATATGTAACAGTGGGTTCACATCACGTTTTTCCTATCCGTTTGAAGTATACATTGATAAAAAAGGTACCATATACAAATATATTGTACACGTTTTTGTATGCTGCAGAGTCCAGTAAAAGAAATGCATACGTTAAAGTATATGGTTTTTTTTTTTGGAACTGTATGGCGAACGGACGCCACTGTGTATATCAGTCTGAGGCATCTGTTAATGTATACATTAAACTGATGGCAAAAATGTGATGTGAACCCAGCCTTAGTGCCAGAATAAGTACCAGTGCACAGTGGACAAGAATAGGCATTTAGAATGGGGTGACGGGCCATGTGTTCCGCAAATTGTGGGAACACACACTGGTCGGCATCCATGGTATTGCAGATCCACATTTTTGCGGATCCACAATGCCACGGCCGTCTGAACGGCCCCTTACTGGGTAACGCCTCCATACAGTGACTGGATAGTACTGTCATACAGGGACTGGCTAACGCCGCCATACACTAGATAACACCTCCATACAGTGACCGAATAAAAGGGTATAACAGGGCACATTACAGGGAATGACTAGGGGCACTGTACAAGGTATGGTAAGAGGGCACAATGCAGGGTATAATGGAGCAGAGTACGGGTGGGGGGCACAGTCACATGACCCCACATGACATTAGAAGGACACAACCATTATGAGAGGTAGAGGAGTGACACAGGGGCCCAGGGCTCTGGATAGACAGGGTGGGCATAGCAAGTAGGTGGAAGGGGCTCTGAGGGGGATTTATACAAGAAGTAGGGGCAGGAGGTCTGTGCAGGGCAGCGATAGGAGAAAGGAAGGTGGAACAGGAGCTCTCCATACATGGAGGAAAGGAGACAGCAGGGGCTCCATTCAGATGAGATAAGAGAAGGATATGGGGGGTGGCAGGTGTTATGGAGGTAAACTGCTTCATGAGGCAGTAAAACAACTGACTAGCATGAAGCTGCTAGTATACTACAGCACCCAGCAGCAGCTTGAAAACTTCCCTGACATTCCCCCTCCTGTCCCACACAGCAGACTCACTCACCCACTGTCTGCATCTCTTCACACTTCTGCTCCAGCCCTGCTGTCTCTCTCTTCCTCAGGCAGCACGTCCTGTGTAGAGGGGGCGTGTCTAATCTGGTAAACCATGTCCTGCTCTGCTGGAGTGAAGAGGGGGCGTGTCTGAAGCTCAGTAGCAAAGGAGCTTGTAAGAAGGACAGGCAGCTGCCTCTGTATGCTCTGTCCTGCTACTGCTCCCGGGCCCCTTCTGCCCTCGGGCCCCGAAGCAGTGGCTTCCCCTGCTTCCCCGATAGCTACGCCCCTGTCAACAAGGTTTGTACATACTATGATTTTCTTCTACCTTTCACAGATATGCAGTGTTTATTTTTTTCCTTTATGTCACTCATAAGATTGCACGATGCACACTCCATTCATTTTTATGGGACTTCTGAAAATAACTGACTGTACTTCTGGCCGCCCTTTCCTGCAGATTGGCAGCTTGCTGCTTTTTGGAGTCTGCACCTCACAGTTAGAAATTACAGACATTGTAGAAGAAATTAGATTTGTGTGCGTCCCCAGCTGGAATGCTATGTAAGGAATTACTATGTAAGATTCTGTACAGATAACCCATGGTTTGGCCAAAACTTGTTGGAACTTTTGTGCTAAGATTTGTGCCTCAATCTTGTGTGCAAGTGTTGTCCTTCTACTATTCAAATAAAGAATGTAAGTTACCATTGTTCAATTCAGTTCTGGTCTCCTACCTGTCATTCTGCACCTCACCATTAGAGGAATCGAAGTTGACGAAGTGGAATTCGTTATGAATTTCGTGGAAAATTCGATTCGCAACGAAAGCGAATTTCATGGCGATTCATAGTAACAAATCTTTTTTTTTTTCCCCTAAAATGGCCGTAAGCACATGGCATGACATGGGGGAAGGATTTCTGGGACAAAGAAGTAAACACCCACAATGCGATCACAGTGAATCCTTGTTTGTGGGGTTGTTCATTTTAAATAACTATTTGCGGCTTTATTCGCCATCCAAACAGAAAAGTGTGATATTGTGCTAACGTAGTCAGTGAAGTTGACTTGCCAAAAAAACAGTGAATCCGTGTTTGTGGGTTTGTTCATTTTAAATAACTATTGGCGGCGTTATTCGCCATCCAAACAGAAAAGCGTGATATTGTGCTAACGTAGTCAGTGAAGTTGAATTGCCAAAAAAACAGTGAATCCGTGTTTGTAGGGTTGTTAGTTTTAAAGAGGACCTTTCACCACTCCTGACATGCCTGTTTTAATAGCTTCATGCATTCCCCATGTAATAGCAAGTCTGGAACATCTATTCTTATGTCTGTATGTTGTGCCATTCCTTTTTTATTTGCACTAGAAGTTATGAATGAATTGCTATTTGTCTTCAGTAAGGGAACAGAGGGGAGGTAACAAGTTGGGGGTGTGTACCTGCACAGTCTGAACATGACAGCAGTGATTGGATAGAGTCAGTCTGTGCAGGTACACACCCCCAACTGGCCACCTCCCCTCTGTTCCTTTACTGAAGACAAATAGCAATTCATTCATAACTTCTAGTGCAAATAATAAAGGAATGGCATAACATAGAGCCATAAGAATATATGTTCCAGAATTGTTTGTACGTGGGGAATGCATGGAGCTATTAAAACAGGCATGTCAGGAGTGGTGAAAGGTCCTCTTTAAATAACTATTTGCGGAGTTATTTGCCTTCCAACAGAAAAGCGTGAT